>JAZDUH010000443.1:10155000-10405000 GCA_036419115.1 Scarus forsteni
TGTTTAAATTGTTTTTTATTTTTTTACCGTTATGGTCGCTCCTTCCTCCGCCACCTGAGTGTGAGTGTGTGTGAGTGTGTGTGTGTGTGTGTGTGTGTGTGTGTGCGCGCGCATGTGTGTCTGTCTGTCTGTCTTTATACTCCCCTTCACGCTGCCGCACTGCAACGCACCGCCTGCAGTCATTTCAATGAGGGACAGGCCGCAGACAGCAAGCGGTTTTGACTGCTGCGGTAGGACCCAGAAGTGGTCCAGTGTGTTGAACTTTCTGGCTGCAGTCGCCTGGCAGCAGCCAATCATATCGAACTATTGAAGAACTGGACGTGGGAAAACATTTCTACTGAATTGTAGAGCTGAAACGATTCCTCGAATATTCGTGAGTACTCGATTCCAAAATAACCTCGAATTAAATTTTGTGCCTCGAAGCCTCTTTTAATATATAATTATACATATGAATATATATCTGGACTACTATACAGTGCACGGTGTTTGACACGGACGGTCATTTCTGTGGCACACCTCGCCTGCTACCTCCGCTGCTGTGCGGCTTGTAAAATCATGAAGGAAGAGAAAAGAGAGGGACAGAAAGGAGAGAGTCCACAGAAGAAATGGCAGAGAGTGTCCCAAGTGTGTGGTCACTACAAGAAGGGACGAAAAGGAAACACAGTGCAGTGTGTCTGATGTCAAACAGAGTTAGCCTAGCACATAGCTTAGCATGATAGCACGTCGTTAGGGCTGCATTACTATTACAGCATTTTAAATATGCTCATCACAGACATGCGTCCTCTTTCCATGGTGGAGGACACAGGATTTAAGAACATGATCAAGGATTTCAATCCAAACTACACAATGCCCTCCAGAACACACTTCACAAATATAATTGCAGAATTATATTACTGCTTTGTAAATCAGTATTGTATTGGCTTTGTTTTAAGCCAGTATTAGTTTAAACTTTGAAAGTTGTTAAAATAAAAACCCTTTTCTGAGGAATAAACGGCATTTGGTTGCTCATTTTGAAAGCCCTAACATGTTGCACTGTATACAATTGATTTATTTGTTTAAAAACAAAAAAGTATATTTTGTTAGAGTACTGGAGTACTCGAAGAAATAATCGACAGAGTACTCGATTCCAAAAATACTCGATAGTTGCAGCTCTACTGAATTGTTTTCAGGGAAGGGAGTGTTGTGAGACACTTTGTGCTAGCTATTTGGAAGGTGTTAAGCATGTTTTGATTTTTATTCTCTGTCTTGTCTTATACTCCCCTTCACGCCATGTAGACTGCAACGACTGCATGTCGGGGGAACTCCGCCTGCAGAGAGACAGTTTGGTTGCTGCGCGGGTTATCGGTGTTGCGTGAGAGGAGCAGAGGAGGAGGCCTTTGTCAGAGCGGAGAGGAAAAATGCATTTTTTTGAATGTAAGCAAAGCATAGCGACACAACTATGTGCAAGATAGTTATCTACCTCAGCACTCGCGACACCCGACATAATGCAGGACTCTGCTGTGAAGGCGGCGACATGATGCTGCGGTGGTGTATTTGCAGTTTAAAAAAAAAAAATTGAAGGAGCGGCGGGTAGGATTTAGGAGTGGCGGGCCGCCACTGCTAAATGAGTGTAGAGGAAACACTGTGAAAGGAGGGGCTGCTTATTTTTATAGCTCTGTTATCTGGAAGCATTCTGTCTAACCTTGATTTTTTTCAGGCTTTTATTTAAGTTTTATGTTGATCCTCTACAGCTTTGTTATAAGGACAAAGGTAGCTGGGTTTACATGGAGCTAGGGATGTGATGGTATGAGAATTTCATATCACGGTTATTGTGACCAAAATGATCACGGTTATCATTATTATTGCGGTATTGTTGCAGTGTGTTCAAAATGTACTTTGACACAGTCCTGAAATAATTTAACCCCTTTCATGTTATAATTTTAACAGTTCTTTTGTTCTTTTTTTGTCAATAACTGTTTTTTTACAAGGATGTCGAGGGGAAACTGATTGAAGACAGTCACCCTGTCTAAAACATGAAGCTGTGGTGAAAGACAAATCTGTGTGTTTAAACTGCTGTAACTCCTCGAGTAAATGAGCAGACTGAGAGAGAGAGAGAGGATTTATAGGATACTTATAGGATGTCCTATGAGTAAATTTGTTGAAACATTTTTAATGAGAAATAAAAGTAAACAATTCTGGCAAGCATTTATCATTGTTTGGCTATGTTATACATGCTTTAAACATGTGTGTAATGGGCTGCTGGTTTGGAGGAGTGGTTAGCAACCAGGCACCCTATGTACTTGCTTCTGCCGGTCCGGGTTCGAATCCTGCCTGTGCCCAGTTTGCAGAGTGTCTTCCCCTACTCTCTCACCCCCTTTCACAAGCCCATCCACTGACTCTCTCCTATCAATAAAGGCACAAAATGCCCATGCATGTTAACATGTTAACAGTTGAGCTGAGACCTTCAGTCAGAATGAAAAACGTCTGCATGTTAACCTGGCTAGTGACAGCAACATTGGGTAAAAACATTGGCAGATCAGATCAGTTTATTAAATTTACATGGAAAGATTTGTTTAAAAGAAGTATTTACACAGCATATAATTGATATTTGACTTATTTGGGTGCAAATGACTCCTGCGAAGCATGATTTACTGAAAGTGAGCCATCAAAATGAAATTTCCCCTAATGTGGTGCCTACTAGGTGTTGATTTCAGTCTCAGATAGTCAAGGTACAATTTTATTCTACTTTGATAGCAATATTGTAAAAATCAAACATTATCCATTCCTATTTCGTTAAAAGAAAATAATTTTCTAAGGTATGATACATTGAATAACTTCCATTTTTTAAGCAAATTGCAATCAAATTCTCGCACACTTTCAGTTAACTTAACACACACACACACAGTCCAGGTTGTCAGAGCAGCAGTTACCTCAGAGTGAAGCTGATATTAATTTAATTCTGCCTGTAAGGGTTTCTTTTTGGTGGAAACTCATTCTTGCATCTGTTTTTGCAGTAAAACGTACGTTTGTGTTGGAGCAGGACAAAATAGTTTGTGTAACTTTTGAATATCGGTGTTAGAGTGAGCATCAGACCCCTTCAGGGTTTGGAGGCTCAGCAAGTCCAGATGAGAAACTGAACTTTTTGAACAAGCCCTAATCTTAAAAAAAATATATGTTTTTTTTTTTAAAAAGAAGCCTACGTCGCTTACAATAAGCAGACCTGGCAACCCTGGTTGAACTGCGGAGCTGGCAGAGGCGAGTGTTGAGGTGCCGCCAGTTGGCTGAAGCAGCATAAAGTAAAGGTTTTTGTTGTTGCCCCTGAAGCTGCAGTGATAACACAATGATAGTGTGTGACTCGGAGGAGCGGTGTACCTGAGCGGGAGATAAGAGACTCTCACTGATGAACACAGTCTGACACACAAAAGCAGCATGTCTGAGGATGTGTGTGTTTTTTGAAGCGGTCGAGACGTGCAGCAGCAGTAGAGCAGAACATACAGACTTGAAATGTGAACAGAAGCGTCAGGTGAGAGTGTGTGTTGGGTGTGTGTTCAAGTATGTGACATCAAAACAAAAATCAGACAAAGAAACTTCTGTTTTAAAATGTGTTTCTGCTGCTTATTGTTTTCCTCGTGGTCCTTCCCTCTCTTACTGGGAGAAAATGAACACAATCTTAAAGAAGCTAAAAGGCTGGACTACATGGGTTTTCAGTGATGATATTAACAAGTGTCTATTTGTCAAGAATTGACCCATAATATAGAAATTTTCCCCCGTCTGCCATCATTATATTTTTCAGGTTGTTTACAAATTTAACTTGTGTGTTAAATGCAGTCACCTTCATTTAGGCTACCTGGCAGAGCATCTCAGTGACAATACCAGAACTGACAACAAACAGTGAACCTGCTCTACATAAATATATCAACTCATAAAGAGAGCAGCTCTGATTGGACCTCTCCACAACTTATCCCACCACCACCAAGCTAAGGCAGCTATGATTGGATATATTCCGAACTTGTCTCTACTTTCTACTTGACCAAATTTGGTCTGATTGGATTAAGGCCCCATCCACACGAAGACAAACCAAGGTCAAAACGCATAAGTTTTTAGCCGAATCTGCGTATCATCTATATGAAGACGGCGTTTTGGGGGTCTGTAAACGATCATTTCTGAAACCAGGTTCCAGAGTGGAAAGATTTTGAAACGCTGTATATGCAGCTCCATGTTTACTGGCTCTCCATAACTTTTCAGCTACGCTTACGTCATAGTTTCATATTGTCATAGACACGCATGCACCACACGCAGCAACAGTAACAACAACAATGGCGGCGTACTGTGTGGCATATGTGCTAATGAAGCTAGTGACCCTACTATCCCCTTTGCAGCAAAATCTCCTTCTTCTCAATCACCACTGAGTTGAACAAACAATTACCGAGGACACATTACGGCACTTTATGATCACTTTATCACAATCTCTGTTTACAACTTTTTCCGCAAGTGCGCATGCCCACTGTTTTTTTGTCTTTTTCCATCATATCATCACAGCGCCCCCAGAAGTCCGGCATGTGTTTTACAGCGTCTTCATGCGTATCAAGAGCATTCATATAGACGCACACATTTTCTGAGACGCCTTCGTCTTTATGACGATCGTTTTCGAAACTGTTAAGCGTTTTGTTTTCGTGTGGATGGGGCCTAAGTCTCTGTGTAGTTTTTATGTGCTGAGCAAAATGTCAGTTAATGTAGTTTTTGTGCATGTCCGTTACTGTCTAGTTTTCGTCAGGGGGAAAAAGGTTGTTGATGAAAACTATGATGAAAATAATTAGTCAACAAAATTAACACTGAAACACAGACTCTCAAAGCATAAAAACATGCTCACATTATGGGGCTGATTTTTCAGTGATGAAAAGGGAAGCTGCCATATCCCACTTTCTAATGGACACCTTACTTAGCCTCTGCCGTCTGTGTGTGAATGGACGAGTGTGACCTGGGCTGTGAGTTTTCAAACAGCCAGAAAGGATCTATTCAAGCTCCACTCCATTTACCGGTCACCATTAGCCACAATGCCGTATTTCATCATTCGGTTATTCCTCTGAAGTCTCTTTGTGGAGCTAATTTTTTTGTCACAGCCAGAAAATTTCATTTCAGACTGTGAAGGTGCAGATCTTTTATAGTTTTGCCACCAGGAGAATTGTATTTCCCTCTCAGCATGTGCTCCGTGTTAATCACAGCAGAAATTATTTTCATTTTCACCGCTGCCGCAGTTTTATGAAGGATGGCTGCTGCAGAGCTTCACGATGAACCGAGAGCTCTCAGATTCTGTTTGGAGTGCCCTAACCAAGGTCAGCGTGGACTCCCCAGCACCTGCCAAAAGCTGAAGACTCCTCATCCAGAATGCAAATGAGGCTGTTTGGGTTTTTGCATATCTTAAATTAGACTACAGTAAGCACTTTTAGCTTAAGATTCGGAAGCCAAGCCTGCAGGCGATGGAGTTTTAGCTGCTTTGGACTGATGCAGAATACACAAGAGGGGGCTGTGAGGAGTGTGGGTGTGTATGAAGTGTTAGTTTGACAGAAAAAGCTCATTTATCACAACATGCTCGAGAACCTTCCAAGGGTCAGCCCGCTGTCCAAGTCGTCTCTAATGAAGAACCGAGACGAGCCAATCGGAGCTCACCTCCAATGAGGCGGTCCCAACTGCCGGCCAATGAAACAGGCCAGGTTCAGCGGAGCGACGGGTAGAATTGATGAGCGGAGTAAGTCCCAGTGAAGGATCACCATAAGCTGCCTGAGATAACAGCACAGAGGCGCTGAGAAACACTGCGCTCCATGGAAATGCAATAAAGGCCGAACCATATCTCAGTGTTGGCCGATGGGTGATAACAGCTCATAGTGGTGTATGGAAAACAGCCCATTGAAATGCAGTGTGAAATACAGCATCTGCACCTCCAGAGCAATGAAAATGGGATGATGTGTGAATGAAAGTGGTTTGCGGTATTACCTTTCAGCTCGCTCTGTTCTCTAACAGGACAAAGAATGAGCAGCAGAGGCGGTTTGTGAAATCACGGCAGTGGAGAATCACCGTAGAGCCTCTCTGAGCAGAATACAGATTACACTTCGCTCCGTGGTTCACTCAGAGGGCACCGTCTGTGTTTTTGAGCGTTGTTGTTCAAGTGTTTTGCCTTCCTCGTGTGCTGCTTTGATACAGATTTCAAGCTCCTTCTTAAATCCCAGGTAGAGGAAACAATGAACATGTAAATATAGACGTGTTACCATCTCTGTTTGGAGTGTTGGTGCATTGTACGTCTCAGTTGTGTATTTATCTGCAGGAAATTTTTTCTTGCTACCTGCTTTGTTTGCCTCCTGTGTCTGTCACCAAAGCAGCCTGAGGGTGAGATAAGCTATTTCCACAAACTGAATTAAATATTCAACTAAGTTTTCTTACTTTTGAGGCAATCCACTGTGGTCAACAGATCTGAAACACTCACAATCTAACTTTTGTCCAACTTTGAAACAAACTGGGAAGTGGACTTGATGTGGGTCTTCAGCCTCCTAGCTCGTTGTAATCCAGAGGCTGCATTTTGCTAACCTGTCACGCCAGGTGGACAGTTTCATATATCCGCCACAGAAATATTTCACTGATACATCTTGGAAAGAGCTGTTTGAAAATGTGTACAGAGGCAGAACCTTTGAAAACAACTGTAGCTTGTGATTGGACAATCGCTTGGCTCGTCACACTCGTCACAGACCAATCCATATCAAGCAACGCTGCTACATAGGACATAACTTATGGTGCATTCCAGCTGTAGTCGAAAGTCGGAACTACTGAGTTCTGAGTGAGAAACTGCGGCTGGAACGCCCCCCGGGGTCGGAATTTCCTACTGGGAACTCAGGGGAACCTCGCCACCCCTGAGTCGACAATCGAAGATGGCTGCCCCCAGTGTAAACAGGTATTAAGCTCCTGTAATAATCCACTTTTTAACATTTATGACTAGAGTGTGTCACTGTAAATCAGCCGTATTCATAGTATTGTTCAGCTTATGTTTACAAAAATTCTGCCATAGTCATGTGGTATTTGTGAACAACAACGTAGGGCGTGCTAACAACGACGTACAAAAGCTTGGTAGATTGGCGTGTATTTTCCGACTTTGTTACGTGAACGCTGATAAGTCGGAGATGACATCACTCCCAGTTCCCTCTTCCTAGTTCCGAGGTTAATGGAATGCAGCATTACTTAGCGGCTATACATAGCGGCTAACGGCTACCAACAGTTAGCCATTAGCTTTAACTACTTCAGACTATTGTCTTACATACTTACAATCCTACCAAGTTTTCCCGGCAAACCTCCTTGCTGCTCATTCCAGCCTTACAAGCCGTACCTAGTTATGAAGGTGATCAATAAGGCCTTCCAACAATGGAAAATATAAAACCAATCAGTATGTCATACTAATTGAGGAGAAACAATCAACCGAAAAACAAAACACAACTTTCTTGAGTTCAGAGACAATAAACCCAAGAGCAACAAACTTGGATTTTCTAATCTGTTAACATAAAATCTGCCATCTTTGGAGCTTACACTATGTGTATTAGCAGTATATATCAGCAGAAGTTTCCATATCTGCTGACATTGATATTTAGTATCACTATACAGATATCATATTGATGGTATTGTGCATTTCACTGGATGTTCTTGCCGGCGTCTGTTTGTTTGTTTGTTTGTTTCTCTGTTAGCAACATAACTCAAAAAGTTGCGGACGGATTTCTGTGAAGTTTCCTGGAAAAGTCTGGATTGGGACAAGGAACAAATGATTAGATTTTGGGAGTGATCCTGATCACCATCTGGATCCAGGAATTTTTCAAAGGATTCTTTAACATTTTGCAAGATAGGACCATTTTCGTCATTTGTGCATATTAGTATGTTTTCATGGTCAAGGAATCTAAATATTTAGATGAAATAAAGGTAAGGCTAATATTTATGGTAAAATCACAATATGGGTGAGGGCTGTGGTGCTGGCAGAGGTCTGCGCTCTCTGAGTGCTTTATAGTTTGTTATTAACCATTGGGTTAAATAAATTTTAACCTTAAAACATAAGAATTTAGTACAATTAAGTAAAATAAATGAAAAAAATAATTAGAAAACCCTGAAAAGTAACTTCAAGAAATACAGTAAAACAAAAACATATATTTTTGAATTGCAAAATAACCACTGTGTTTAACCTAAACACAAGCATATTCTACAACTAAATGAAATAAATAAAAAAAATTAGAATGGACTACTTGTATCAGAGTTCTTATATCGGATTTTTAGATGCAGGTTCATATAATCCGATATTTGGTTTTTTTGGACCGATATCAATATCGGATCAGGGCACCCCTGGCCTTAATACCATAAGTGTGTGTAACACTGAGTAGGACACCAACAAACAAAGAGAAACACTGCATAAAACAGCAGCTCCAATCTCTTCAAAGCTGAGTCTGTTGTCTCCATCAAAAAATAGTGAGCCTTTCTCCTCTGATATTCTTCAGATCTGTTTTGTTGTATGAATAAAAAAAGCCCTGACTTATGATTTTGGGCCTTCAAAGAAGTGAAACAAGGATGTATGAGCGTGATGAGGAGGATCTTGGCGTCTGTTTGTCAGGAAAGATGCAAAACAAAATGAAGATTAATCCCCCTTCCTTAAATTACCTCGTCCTCGGCTGGATTGGTTTTTCCCACCGACGCATTAAAGCAGCGTCTGAGGTGAGCTGTGACATGATTAATGATCGTTTCTTTGTCGGCCTTGACCGCCTATTATTGGACTCTTGTATCTCTTATCTTATCATGCTGCCAAGACGCCGCTAGTCTGGATTAAAGGTGTCGGTCACAGGAAATAACTTTTCAAGGACTTTGCTGTGTTGACTCGTGCTAAAAGTGTGTCACCAGAGCAAAATCCAATAACTGTTTTCCTCTTACAATCTTGGCCTCATTTTACAAGAGCTCATAGGATGAATGGATTTAAAGGCATTATAAATGAGATCCCCGGTCTCTCTGGTCCATTTGTTTTATTTTTGGTAGTCCTAGATTCATGCTTCATAATAGTTGGGGATTTTTAATTAATGATGGTTTGCTAGAGTTAGTCCAACCTAGTTTCCTGATATTTGGATTTAGTATCAGAGCATTAGAAATGATGAAACAGCTGTCTTAGGAGAAATCAGGTTGGCTCTTTTTCTGTCATTTTTTTGGGAAGAATTTGCATCAGAGACAAATTTTCATACAGCAACATCAGCCCCTCTTGTGTGTTTTATCAGCTGCACACTGTGCCAGTTTTGTAACGTATGTTTGAGGTAGTTGAAGGCAGAGAAACGACCATCGAACGCTGATGATATCGACCGTAGTCCGCAGATTCTGTCGCCTCCTGATGATGTATGAAGTGGAGAGAGGCGTTCATCAACCGGGAGGAAGATTACTCCTCCATCCTGGGATGTTTTCCTCCCTCTCTTCCTCTCTCTGAACTCCCCAAGTGAAGATCCATCACCTGCTCTCTACCCCCACCTCCTTCACCCATCACACTTCTAGTCTCTCTCTGGATGTTTATTGATCCATCTTTCTTCCTGTATCTTACTCCCCTTTAATCTGCAACTTTGGGGTTTAGGCTACTACCCATTCATTTGAATCATTATGCAGTTTTGCATGGCATCGCCGTGATCCTCATGACTTATATTGTTACTGCTGATAGTACCATGTGCAAACCAAATACACACATACACAATACGGATGCACAATACTCTATAAAATATTGAACAGTTCGGTGTGATATTCATGATGTTAATTCTGGTATTTCCAGTTTTGAGTAAAAGAAGATTGAATTCATTTGTGCCCTTTTCTCAGCCTATTTACACCGTTGCTCTTGAGTGAACCAGGCAGCAACCTCCAGGGTTCAAAATAGAGGCTCATGTGAATTTACCAAAAACTGTAGTACCCCGAGTGCCCACTTGAGCCTGGCTACAGAAACCTGATACCTCAGAGATTCTATGTAGGGAAAATATGTTATTTACTAGGGCTGAAAGATATATCTTTATCATATCTATATCAAGATATGAACATTCACGATATTAGTATGGAAAAAGCAACAATATAAACAATATAGATTTCCCCCGTGCTCGCCCTGCATGTACAGCTCTGGAAGTCACAATAAAATTCATTTTTACAATTGCCCTTAAATGCACCGCTTGACACACATGCGCAGTAGTGGTAATCTGGGTCAGCCGCAATGTCACCGGAAGAGTCAGTAACCAGTATCATCGCTGTCTGGGAACAGAGTTTGAAAGTTTGAGAGCATTTTACCAAAACAAAAGAGAAGAATGTGCAAAGCAAAATCTGCTAGGTGGAACTTTATATGCATCTGAAAAGGAAGCTGATTCAATTTCTGATGAAGAGGGACAGATGTCTTGACAAGCTTATGGGCTAGTTAGCTAACATGAGCATCAATCGTATGGTGACCAGATGCCCCTGATTTCCAGGGACAGTCCCTGTTTAGGATGACCTTTCCCCAGTTAAAGCTGTCACTGAAAATGTGCCCCAATTCCAGTGTTTCACTATTACACCCCTACAAGAACAACGGTTAGTACTACAGTCATGTAGGAAGCAGAAAACGTGATGGAGCAGGTTGAGCACAAACGAAGACAACAGTTACTGTTTGGACAAGTCCGCTCATTAATAGTGACTTTGGGCTTGCTCTTCTACTCGTGTGAATCCCACATGATTATCACCCAGCTGCCACAACAAAGCAAAACATGAGTGTAGTTGGTAGTTTGTCTTTTCCTCAACCCGTTTCCTGGTTATCACGCCCGCAGGAATCAACCCAGCACCCCCCAAACAGACTCACACATGTGGCGCATGCACACCTACGCAGAAGCCATAGTTGCCAGGTCTGCTCATTATAAGCGATATGGGCTACCAGCTGCATGCTGGTGCGGTACGCTGCAGTTCATGCATGGTGGAACTAGTTGACTAATCGCAAATTAGTTGTTTGTGGCAGCCCTCGTAGTCATAATGGATGGTATCGATCTTTGTGCTCTGACTGTGAGGGGAGGATTATTTTTCCGTTGCTTTCATTTGTTAGAAACTATCGTCAGTGGAAAAACTCATGGACATGGTCTATTACAAGCTGTAACATGGACACTTAGTTTATTTTTGGTCATCTCAAAAACTTTGAACATGTTCATTTACAATTGTTTATAAAGAGAAACCTGTTAAAAGTTCAATTGTTTTTTCTTTTCTCTTAATTACACACTGTTCTAAGCATTTAGAACATAATTAGGACATATACTTGCCAGAACTGTTTACTTTTATTTGTCATTACAAAAGGGTGAAACAATTTACTCACAGGACAATTCATGTCACGTTTATTGACATAAGAGACCAGGCAGCCTGTTATGGTTATACTATTAGAAGGGTTAAATGATATCAATTGTGTATCGAAGTACTTTTTGAACATTTTGAACACACTGGAGCAATACCGCAATAATAATGATAACCATGTAATTTTGGCCACCAATCGTGATATGAACTATTCATACTGTTACATCCCTAGTGCTCCATTGCTGCTCTTTGTTTACAGCCTACTTCAGACTGCCTCGCTGTCGCACTGCTGTGATGTCACACATTTATGTAGCTGGCGTGATCCTCTCCTCCTGCCTCACATCCTTGCCTTCAAGGGAAGATGCAGCTTGAGGTGGAAACACAAGGTCAGGATTTACCACTCCAAACTGTACCAAACTGTACTGAAACTCAGTGGAAATTAGGCTAAGACATGGGTGATCCATACCACCATAATCCAGACACTGTTATGCTGAGGGAGCGGCAGGGAGCAGGCCTGAGTTCAACATTTTGTGCTCATACACAGTTCAGTTCACAGACACTCTAAAGCCGACTACATCAGCATTTCTGTCATCCCCTTCTCCAAAGGTTAAAAGTCTGCAAACTCTCTGGCAAGCAGCACTAAATCCTCCTCTGTTTTTGAACAAGCACTTGTCTCGAACTGCACGTCCTCTTATATTTCAGAACATGACACACCTACACCACGCTCCATTACTCCTGTCATTCAGCGTGGGAATCACAGCCTCTCTGGTGCCTCTTCTCATCACCAATCCCTCAACCAGTGATGAAATCGCAGGCCAAGCGGGAGAAAGAAAACCCTGCTTGAACCCCAAAGACCTTGAGTCACTCCCTGAGTCAGACGGGGAACTTTAAGGAAAGAGAGAATTTTTAACCAGAAAGAGCTAAAATGCTTCTTAGTTTACAAACAGTATTCCTTTTCTGAATCCGTAACCTGTTGGACTGGAGTTGTAATGATCCGAGGAGCCTTGTCAGGTTTATGGTAAACTGTTTAATGTGACTTACAAGTAGAATGGTTGGTTGAAAATTGGTGAAATGAGCCTGAAAATTGAAGTCAGCTCACATTACAGCAGGAAGCCTTGGAGGCCTTTTGCTCTTCTTCTCTGTTCATGCTCTGTCATAACACTGCTGAAGCCCTCTCTCACATTAAATGACTTTTTAATGCTTTTTTTGATTATTAATATCAGTTTTTATGTGTAATGAGAGGCAGAGAAAGTGAAGTTAAGGTGAATTAGATGGAGTCAAGTAAAATGCATGACTTCAGGTATAACTGCTGAATCTAGTTTGACATTGGAGGCTGATGAAGTCTGAGTGTTCGAGGGTCCCTGTGGGCAGAATTTGAATGTTGAAGTGCCTCATGCCAGAGCAATGTGAGGTCCTTATAACTCAGGAGCAGGCCGCCTGCATGCAGATGAAGAACTCGCTCAGTTCATTGCGTCAACAGAAATCTCTGACTCCTCTTGTTACATAACCTGATAGACAGTCCAGTACAGCAGTGATCTCCAAACCTTTGCTGCACCAGTCTGGTGTATATGTGATAATAAAGTCTCTAACTAGGGGAGAATGTAGGGGGATGTCAACAAACAAACAAATATATATATAACTCACCATCCAGAATCAGAGGGGCCATGGGCCTCTTTTAAACCCTTGTTTTCAAAAAGATATTCACAAGGACTCCCTCTGTTTTCATCTTTCTCTTAAAAAATGACATTTAGGAACACAGTCAGCCGTAGTCACTAGTTGACATCGTAACTAATTAAGCCTTTACACCACTGGAGTGCAGGAAAATGCCATAAAAATGGAGCATGCTAATCAGTCCAAGCTGATCTGTATCCCTTGCTAATTTATTTTTTCAACTTTTTATTTGGTAGTTTTGGGAATATAAACATAAAATAAACCTAAAACATGCCAAAATAAGGGACAGTGGCATTACAAATCATTTGTAAATGATACTTTTCTGTATATTAAGTACAGAAGGGTGTAAACAGCGAACAAACAAAAATTGACAAACTGTGAAAAAAAATAAAGAGAAAACGACTTTTGCTTAAGTTATCGATGAGCATGAATCCACAACTTAGGTAATTCCTCAAAGTCAGAAAAAAAGCAAACCAGACAAAGAAAACACGCAGACAAAACTGAAGAAAAAGAAGCTAAAATCAAACAGTACTGGCAACGTGAGTCTTATATTTAATGTTTTTTTCTGAAGGTTTTAGTTATTTAAATATTTTCAAAAACATTTCCTGCCAGCTCCTATTTTAAAATATTGTTATGACTGCAGTAATTAATTCATTTTTTTTCATTGTAGCTCAAAAGTGTCCCTTTCTTATGCACTGTGGTACTATTTCCACGTTAGTTGATTAATCCATTGATTATTAATGAGTATTTTATGAGTTATTGCCTCTCATTTAAATTAAACCCCCACTTGGCCGGGGCGATATAGCCTAAATATTAGGTCCCAAAATTTTTTCATGAACAATTTGAATTCTGACTTTTTTCATTTTTTTTTTTTTCCATCTTGGCCAAAATAAAACTGCAAATGACAAAATTACTTAGGATAAGTTTGTCTTTTATTTGTCAAAATATTTCAAACAATTTAGAAGTTAGTTTAGTTTAGTTATTTGAATTCAGTTTATTTTATTTTAGCTATCTTAGTTTAGCTTAGTTTAGTTATTTTACTTTAGTATTGTTTTGTTTTGTTTAATTATTTCAGTTCTGATAAAAGTTTGGTTTAATAAGTTTAGTTTATTTAGTTTAGTGCTGACATCGATTCAATTTTGTGAACCAAAATAAACAGTTTTCTTTGGAAGGAGTAGATATTGGTGTCAAAAGCTGCACTGTTCTTCCTAAAACATTAAAATGGCATCCTTTTTTCATAATATAGTAACATTGTTTCATCTGGCATTAAAAAATATTTTCATTTTCAGTACCTTTTAGCTCCAAACAACGCCATAACCTACAGGGATACGTGGCATGAAACTGCACTGCAATCTTAATTAGTTACGTGGGTTTAACTGTAATGTAGTCCAAATGCATAAATTAAGAATACTGACTAACAATTTGTAAGATTTTCCTGAATATATGAGGCACGTGGGAAAATATGAGAGTGGTGTGGCATGCATTAAAGAAGCCTTCTCTGATTTGATCCCACTTGTCTTCCTACAGTCTCCATCCATGATGTATGACTTTACTCTTGGCCATCAGCATCCTGCAGCCACATTTTTCTTGGTATCTCTGTCCTCTGAATGAAGAATCACAGCCTTCCAACACAGAAGTTTGATACTGTGACACAGTAACGCCATCAGCTCAATTCATTTTCTCTGATCAAGCCGTGTTGCCAACCATTCAGCATATGTTAGGCTGTTTATGAGTCATGATATATCACATTAAAGTGAAGCCTTGTGAATTTTTAGTATCTAATTAGCACTTAAATCCTTTATGGATGCATCATCCCTGTCAGGCTGCTGGTGACGAGACAGAGCCTTCCTTTAGTGATAATTAGTTTTTCTTTGCAGCTCTCAGCACATCCACAAACTCACAGCTGACTACATAAACCCGTCCTTTTAATTCAAGCCTTACAGCAGCTTTTTTTGTTTTGTTCTCCCTTTTAGCTCCCTCGAAATTTACAACACAAAACACAACTACTGCAAAATGCCACAGCTCCAGCTTGGCACATATGCCAGTTTAGGGTTGGCAAGATAATGTAGCACAGTTTTGTTAATGTAGATGTTCAATGAAACTGCAGAAATGCAAAACTACAACCTTTTTGTGCTGATCTTATTTTTTCCAAGTCTTTCTTATAATGGGATAACATACCATGATGTGTCTTAGGTTGTCTATCTTGGGAACACCCCATAGAAAGTGTTTGGGAATGGGCAGAAGCTTAAGCATATCAAGCAGATGACTGGATAGTTGTTTCCCTGTTTCACTAATTATGGGCCAATCAGGTAATGCAGTCGGCAGGCAAAACAACCCACAAGCTCATAGTTTGAGTTTTACTGCTGGAAGCTGCTTCCACTTGGAATGAGGAAAGAATATTTATGGTCTGTTTTTGTTTTTTCTGGGGATGCTTGATATTAGAACTCTGCCAATATCCAATAAGTTCATACTTTAAAACTCATTACCTCTTTCAAGGAGGGTTTGTTTCTTCCTGTGTTTGTCTGTTTGTTTGTTAAGCCCTGGTCACACATTCCCGTTTCTCATGACGATTGTGCTCCATTGTCATAATCCTGAAGAAACCTGTTTTGATTGTGGTGCATGCACTACTTGATCTGGATCAGCGTTGTATAGTCGTGGACGAACGCTGGGGAACTGGGAATGGTCCCGACTTTTTTGAACTGTTCAAACTGTCATGGAGAATCTCCGCTCTCTCTATAGTGGGATGGAAGCCTAATGCAGTCCTAAGGCGAACAGTATTAGCGTGGCATGTACGGGGCTCAATCAGGCTGATCATGGCTCAATCCTGAAGGCTTTCTGAGGAAGACTGACAAGTATGCAACTGAGAGACTGATGTCTTGTCAGCGGGGTGGAAATTCATGGAATCCACATCGTATCATATTTAGGGGGAACCTAATTCATTCCTAAGTGGGATGAATACCCCTGAAGCACTGTAGAGGCGTTACTGACGGAAGGGAGAGAGTCAGTTCCTCATGAATCATGCTAATCAAACCAGCCTTGCCAATCATGAACAGTTGTACACAATCACCATGAGAAAAGGGAATGTATGACAGGGGCATTAGTAAGATTACGCAAAAACTACTGTATGGATTTTGCTGAAATTTTCAAAAGATGTTGGTAATGATCCAACTTAAAAATCATCAGATTTTTGTGGTGATCCAATAACTGTCAGATTGATAATGATATCAGCATGATTGAAAGTGCTAGGAGTAGGTTTTTAGGATCAAGGAGTCAAATTATGAGGGTTACTCCGTCATGAAACCTTTGCTTATAGGTGTTACAGCCGCATGTGAGCTACTGTACCTCTACAGGTGCTGTCTTGTTAATACTGATAACAGATCAGATATACACATTTTTTGCAAAGACCACTAAGCCTCCAGTGTACTAGAAATATTGTATTTGTGTTAAAAATAGATGGCAAACAAGATACATAGTTTGTAGTTTAATGGGAGATACTGTTAAGTAGTTTAAATATTACAATCAAAAATAAAGAAGTTGAACATTTTGGTACATTCAGTCACTCTCCCAGCGTATATATGCCATATGTGGTGATGTGCATGTGCACATATAGTTGTTACTGGTTGTAAATATTGGCAGAACGTTTGATATTTGCCAGTGCTGATGATCAGCCATTTAAGCCATCATCTGCTGATACAGACATGGTGCTGATAATATTGCAAATTCAAAATCTAAACTCCAGAAAAGCAGCTAATTTCCCCCTCAGCCTGGATGGGTACTGATCATTAAAATATGCTGGTGTAGAGTGAAGACCTTTCAGCTGTCTCTGCTTCACAGTGACCCCCTGATAAAGACGTACAGGTAGACTTTCTGTATTCATTTAACTCTAGCATGCACACAATATAACCTGAAGGGGGACTTTGTTTGTATGCATGCAAATGAAGTCATAATTCTTTTTTTAGCAATTTGTCCTTGTCTGGCCAACACATCTGAATAATAATGAGCACCCTCAATTTCCATACAACCGCCTGCGAGACCGGACCAAAGATAAATGAATAAATGGATATGTAAATAAGTGGAGGTGAGGTAAATAGAGTCCTGGAAGGAGTATGCATGAATAGTGCATGTTCCAAATTGATTTCCGCTTCCCTGCACTTTAACTCATTTACCCAGGGAATACCTCGTGAACCCGTGGAAATCAGTGCGCACCGGTTTGTTTTGGCGCATACACGAGTGTTTGTCTTTTGTGGAACAGTCAGTGTCCCTGCAGAGCTGAGACTGTGGTTATGGATGGACGTTAAGAAGCCCGCTCGTAGTCCTAACCAGTTACATTTACATACCAGTGAGTTGGTTTTCCCGTGAGTGTGAATATGAGCTTTGGTGTTGCCATTATATGTCTTGCCAAGTGTTAGCTGGGACTTGTGCAAGCCCCTCTTGCAGCCCTGGAGTGGATGGTCATAATGGTGGACAATATGGGGAAAAAATTACATTTTTGAAGATTTAGATTTTTGCTGAACATTACATCAGTTAAAGAGAAAACATGTGAGAGCGAGTGCTGCACTGGGTCAATACACATGAAAAAGTTTTGAGTTTGGGTGCTCTTCAAAGATCCAAAGACGGTGCTACTTTTAAAAACATAAAATCTGAGGCACTGCCTTAAAGTAATAAAATCCCTTATTGTGTCAATGTGTTACGACTTTTAGAGTCTTCATCAGGACATGATGAACAACATGAAACAGGTGTTTAAAAAATGTAGGAGGTGTCATGTGATTGTGTCATGTGACACTGTTATGTGACATCAGATATTAAAAAGACAGTTGAGGCCTGGCTGCACAAAAATGAACAGACTACACCAAACAATAATGGACAAAATAGATTAAGAAGGGAGAGAAATCTATTTCTTCCTTTCAGATATCTAGGGATTACTTCTGTTGCCATCATTGCCAATCACATCATTTACCTGATGTTTATTAGTTAATTCTGTATATATTACCTTTTCTTTATTAAACAATTTGCTCTGTCAAGCCTGTTGAATTATTAATTTAAGTTAGTGTGTTATAATTTTGTTAATTCACATGATAAAAACAAGTGATAAATGAGTCTCTTTGCGTAAATCAGACGTCCTTACTGTTGAATGCTTCTGGCATAACTCCTTTAGATCTTTTGTTTTGCTTTGCTGAAAAAAAATCAACCAATTGTTTTTTTTAAACTAATTTTTGTATTTTTGACTACAATACAAAGACATTAAGCAAAACAAGGCACATGAGTAAGTGCGAAAAGGTATTCGAAGACAATTCAAATATGCAAGTACCAGTGGTATATTTGCTGGTTTGACAACTGTTTTTCGTCCTGACTTATAAGGAAAATAAACAATACCAATAAGGCGTGACAATCATATACTTCCATGTCTTTATTGTAAAGACTCATTCTCCAAGTGAAGCATATTTTTCATTTCCGTCGACCACAGATCATTCGAGGAGTGTCAAGCCTCCATGCACGGAGGATTCACTTCTTTGCAATCACATTTCCAAAGCTAGCCTTTGTCTCGTGTTAGTTGGCAGAAGACAAAGTGGTAGGTTGATCCGAGGATGACTACAAGTGGCTCAGGCTCCCAACATTTCCCATTGAAAAAGTGAACTTATGTGTGTAGTTAAGAAAAAGACACAAAAGCTCACAGCAAACATTCGTTCTCTTTCAGCTCCATTTAGCCACATCTGCTGTTTTTTTTTTCCATTATTCTCGCACGTTTCTTTCTTCTCATTGAGAATATTTTTCCTCGTGTGTTCCAGCGTGGGCAGGCAGATGTGCAACAGCGGACCGCTCACTGCGCTGCCTTCTGGTAATTGGGGGTTAGTGTGTGTTTGTGTGTGTGTGGTGGAGAAGCAGCATCCAGCAGCAGTGAGTGTTGCTAAGGTAGAAGTAGATGCTGAAGACAGGAGGTGTGTGCGTTTGAAGCATCTCTACTCGCTCCATCTATGTTTCTCTCTTTCGGGCTGATCGCTGTGAGCCAGTTTTAGTGAATAAATGCTAATGAATGGAGATGCTTGTTGTGTGTGTGTGTGTGTGTGCGTGCTGGGAGAGATCGCAGATATCTGACTGTTAATAAAGCAGCTCAGAGCACATCTGCGTCTCCTGTGTCTCCAATTCTCTCTGCTTGTTTTCCTGTTCTGCTTGAATGGATGCTACCAGAAAATATGGAGCTAAACTTTGATTACATTTCTTGAACATGGGCTCTTAATGACTTCCTGTGTCAACTATTTCTTACAATGGGAGCCTGTATGCAAATCTCAATTATTCTCTACGCCTCACCAGCCTGAACACTCTAATGTGTTCTTACCATTATAGAGAGCATTCATTTGATATGCACTTTTATTCCAGATCTATAGACTGTGTACTTCAGATGTTCTAAAGCAGCCCTCCTGTGGAGTTATTTAGCATATTTCCAGCAGGGAGGAGACCTCAGGACACATCCAGAACAAACATCTGCTGGGAGATCACCTTTGGATCCCCTAGGAAGAGCTTAAGGATGTGTTTAGGGGGAAGATTGAGGGTTACTGCTTTGCTGGCAGAAATCTGGAGAAGTGGAGTGAACTGTAAGCATGGATGGTTAATTCTCAAAGCTGTGCGCAGTTCGGCTTAAGACTCAAATTAGCCAGAGGGGTTTATATTCTCATCAGTTTTGTGGGCAATTTGGTGCTTGACATATCATGAAAATTCACTTTTCAGTCATTTGAACACATATTTAAGTGTCTGGATTATCTAACAACCCTTAAAGATGTGCAGAAGATGACACAGTGGCCATTTGACTTTGTCAACTCTGACAGGGAGAGTGGATCTAGATGCAGTTTCCTTTGGTTTATGAAGGATTGCAAACAAACTTTCATCCTTGTGCATCTGCGGCTTCACCTCCTCCTGGCTTTCTGGTAAAAAAAAAAAAAACAGTCCCAATCCCCGGTACCCATCTGTCCTGTCTTACCTGCCCCTCTATATCCATGTCACCGAGTGCTTAACAACCAAACCCCCAAAATGAAAGCCTAAGTATGGCCAAATATTCTAAATAATAAAACTGGCAATAATAAACATATCCTCTAGTCATATTTAACCAAGAAAACAACAACTACTACTACTACTACTATAACTTTATTTTTGTAGCACCTTAAAAACAGATGTTTATAAAAGAGGCGTAACAAAAGCAGAAAAAAAGGCAAAACTCTGAGTACAATAAAATCCACAATCAGGTCAAGCTGAGACCAAAAGAATCCGAGGGAAAAGCAAAGAGGGTCATGTTACTAAAAGCAACAACAGGATAGAAAATAGTAAACTGGTGAGCTGTGGACAACTGAAGTTATTGACAACATGTACGGAAGTGGACATTGGTGAAAACGGTATTTCATTTTAGGTATGATTACAAGGAGATGACAAGACAATAAATAGATTTTATAGATACACAGAGAAATTTATGACAGTCAATAGTTGACAGCATGGAAAAGAAGAGGGCAGATAGAGGCCAGGTAAGAGAAAAATAAACACGTAAGATAAATTTAATGGTGCAGTGTGTAGAATTTGGCATTTTAGCGACATCTAGCGTTCAGATTCTAGAATGAGCCTAATTGTAACCAAAACGTCATGTCACTGAGCAACGGAACACTGTGAAGACCAAAAGGGATCGTGAACACGGCACACAATTTATGTTGTGTGTGTGTTTATACACACAGTTTGAATCCCTAGGACAGAGTAACAACTTTCTATGCATCCACTGCCATCCTCTCCTCATCTTCGCCTGCATTCCAGGTAGATTTCTGAACCGGCGGACAGATTCGCGTTTTGTTCTTTTTGTCACTAAAAACCACCCGTAGACAACACTGTGGATCAATATGTCGGCCTACATGAAACAGCGGCCCGTGGTAATGTAATTTTTTTTATAAAGATATTTCTGATGAAATAAAAGTAAAACAAATATTTTATGGGGTTGATTGTACTCCTATTTAAACAAACTTTTCATACAAATAGAAACATTATATCCTATATTCACCGTTTGGCAAAATGCGGTTGATGTATAAAATGCCATATTCTACACACTGCACCTTTAAAATAAGTTAACTAAATTTAATGAGTCAACATCCCTTGAACTTCTCCGCCACAGTCCTTTAGTGATCCACCATCAGTATTTTATTTTATTCATCAATAAGTGCATATAAACAAATATATGTGAACAAACAAACATGTGCGTAGCAAACTATAGTGTTGATTTACAAAATTCTGTGCACATAATAAAATTATAAAGACAGTAGCTGACAACAAGCAACACAACACAAACAAGGGAGTAGAGAAAGAGGGGAGGAAGCAAATGAAAAATGACATAAGGACAGAAAGAAAGAAAAAGAAGAAACAAGGAAAAAACTGTAGCTACCAGCTGATCTTAAATGAAACAGAGTAATTTATGTGGCTCAAGTTTCATGATGAGAAAGTGATTGTCATTTTCTTTTTGAGATTTTTTTTTAACCATTAGTATGACAGGCCCCAACATGGACATCTAATTTTACATAATTTTATTATATCATCTCTTTTTAACATTTTTGCTTTGGTGACTTAAGATTTTAGCCGCTCTTCTAGAACCAGTTGATGAAAAATAAAGACAGTGCAGAAGTACCAAAACTTGCAGTTACTTGATCATCCACTTGAGGCCAACTGCAAATTACTTACTCCATGTAGGATTATCATTTTACTGATGAAATGAAGTGAAGATGCACAGATCAATGGGTTCAACATTAGTATCAGATTTATTTTTCTTCTAGCAAACATCATCCATCGACAGTTGAATTTGGGATAAGCTGATGTCAGTTTCAGTTGTTTATTTGTTGAGTGTTATTGCATCAACTGCTGATCTTGAGAATATGTTTTTATAGGGCAGAAGAAATACCCTGTTGGTCAAACTCTGATCTGTTTTCGTGATCAGAGATGGGAAAAATATTGATATTGAAGAATTACCACACAGAAAATGACATCAGCTAAGTTGTTTTTTCAATCACCAGCATCCGCCCTAATTTCTAAAATAGAGCCGTCTACAAGCCTCGTCCATGAAACAGCTTTATATTCCCTTCATATGTTTTCATGCATCACCAAATGAAATTCTGTGAAGCTTTGGTGTCTGCAGCAGCAGGATTTTTGTACCTGCGCAGCAACAGTGGCTTGTTTCCTCTTCCATCCATCACGTCATTACCATCTCCCCTCTGGAAAAGATGCCGACCCTAACCTTATCTTCCCCTCCCCTCATCTTCCCATTTGCCTCCCTCGTTTATATTTTATTTTTCCCCCCATGTCGTTTTGCTGTCGTCTCTCTCTTGCCCGCGGCCGTGCAGGTTTCTGAAGCGTTTTTGCTCTCCCATTGATTTTTCTGGGAGCCCCTCGCTGTGAAGCCGACACTCCAGGCCCCTCACCCACTGCGCTGATTTACTCAGGCTGTGATAGCATAATGTTTTTGAGACACACTCCCCTTCACTTGTACTCACAAACACACAACCCCCTCCCAGTGGCTTTGGCTCATATGGTGGACTCCTGGTTGCGTGCTGGCAGGAGAGGCGCCGGACACCTGGCTGAGGTATTAACACGCCGATGAACCGAGACGCAGCGTGAGGCTCGAAAAACACAGACAC
Source organism: Scarus forsteni (assembly GCA_036419115.1). Lineage (NCBI taxonomy): Eukaryota > Metazoa > Chordata > Actinopteri > Labriformes > Labridae > Scarus > Scarus forsteni. The sequence goes on from JAZDUH010000443.1 coordinate 10,177,632, forward strand.
TTACACTGAGACCGTTTAGATCCACTTGGTTTGCTCAAACATACGGCAGAAAATAGAAAAGATGCAGCAGGAAACCATCATTTCAAAAATGTCTGCACCGTGATGAGGCTTTTAGCAAAAGAGGAGCAGAGGTGCAAAGTGGAAGGAGCTGGTAAAACACCTGGGAGTTGTTGCAAATGACACCCACTCCTTTCAATTTAAGCACATTTTAGGATGTCTTGCTGGGAGGTTTTTGGCACCATGCAAGTCGACAAATACAGGGTGTGACACCTTAATGAGGATCTTGGTTTAAGGCTGACAGAGTTCAGGAGTTTGAATAGTACACATGGTTTCTGTGGAGAGGTTGTAACATGGACAGGTGTTTGGTCTTTCTGTTCCTTATGGATAAATACATTTATGCTATTTTTTGCATTATACAGAACAGCCTCAAATGCTGTGAGAGCTGTTGTCGATACACTTTTGGCAATGTTTTGAGTGGCACAGTTCAAAGTGGAATCCAAACTTTGTGAGTGAAGCACATGGTCAGAAATTTTAACTTAGGTCTAAAGTCTTTGAGGAACTAAATGTAAGTGTCTTGAGTTGCAGAAAAGTCTTTTTTTCTGTCCATTATTTACGCACAATAAACATATCAAATCGTCACCTCAGTATTATTATATGTATCTTGAGTTTGCATGAAATTCCCAACCGTCTTACATCTACCAAGGAGGTTATGGTTCTGCAGGTGTATGTCTGTTTGTTTGTGTATTTGTATTATTGCAAGATTACGCAAAAACTACAGCACTGTAAAAAAGGCTAGTTGTTTTAACTTAAAAAAGTTAGTGTCAGGGCTGCCTTAAACTATTAAGTTTTCTGAATTTAGAAATTTAAGTTCAGTTGAATTAAGAACGGTTCAGATCAAGTTAACTTCTTAAGTTCAATAAACTTGATATTAGTTCAGCTCTACTTGAATTGTTTAGTTTAACAAACTTCTAAAAGCAATCCAATTCCAATAGTATTTATTTATGCCAACACAGTAATTAAACTTCTTTAAACTACAGTTTTAAAGGTAAAACAACTTGATCTGAAGTTCAGATCACTGATCCTCCTCCACAAATGTGAAAAAAAGAAATAAAACAGGAAAAGATGTGAGCTATAAGCTCGTTTTCCACCAAATGAGCTGTCATGCAAGTCAGAGTAATAGTTAAAGAACATTTGTGGATGAGGATGCATTTTTCCCGCAAGCAAGCACTTTTTTGTGGAAATGTATCTTGAATCTGTTCAGAGCTGTTTTGCTATCCACATTGAACATGTGATAAAAAAAAATGCCAGTTATGTTATTAAAGCATGAAGAACAGAAGTTGTTTTGGTTTGTGTGGCAATAATACCCTTTAAATACTAGACCTTTTTTTCTGCTTTTAAGATTATTTTTCTTAAAGCAAATATTAACTTTATTTTATAAACTTGTGTCAAAGCAGAACAAAATGAATAAAACTTAAAGAGAAATATTAAGTTAAATCCAAATGCAAGAAGTCAATTTAGCTCAAAATCATCAGTACCTGAACTTCAGATCAAGTTACTTTTGAAACTGTAGTTTAAAGAAGTTTAATTACTGTGTTGGCTTAAAAAAAAACTATTGGAATTGGATTGCTTTTAGAAGTTTGTTAAACTAAACAATTGAAGCAGAGCTGACTTAATAGCTAGTTTCTTGAACTTAAGAAGTTCACTTGATCTGAATTGTTCTTAACTCAACTGAACTTAAATTTCTAAATTCAGAAAACTTCAAATTTTAAGGCAGCCCTGACACTAACTTTTTTAAGTTAAAACAACTGGCCTTTTTTACAGTGTGGACAGATTTTGATGACATTTTCAGGAGATGTTGGTAATGACCCAACTTACAAATGATTCGATTTTTGTGGTGATCCAGATGACTGCCATCAGTCTTATTGTGAGGAGTCTTTGGAGTGCTTTGTGTTCATCTCTTCCCATTATGTCCCCAGTGTTTAAGTCCTTGAGTAACTTCATTCAGTCTTCAACTCTGCTGCTATGGTTTGATGAAGAAGAGGCTTTGTGTTGATGAGTCGGTTTGAAAAAGCCATGAGTTCTCGTCATACTGGAGCTCAGCTGTAGTCCTCACACCTGAGAGGAGGTCTGTAGACATCCACAGCAGTTCCTGGCCAGATAAAGAGGGTCTTCTGTATCCAGAGCACACTCAGCTTTGTTCAGAGTCAGAAAATACACCAGAGAGCTCAGAGAATGAAACCCACACAGACCCTGAATACACAATAGACTCTCTGCACATTTCCCTCTTCACCTCACTCTGGTTCCTTTATTTTCCTCTTCTTTAATCTCTGTATGGTGTTTTTCCTCCCCCGGGTAAGTGTGGCAACCCCGACGGTGCAGCCTCGGCAGCATATCAACACACCCTTAAAGCCATCCCCCCTCCGATCCTCCAGAGAGCTGCTGAGGAGAGGGGAATGTGGAGGGGCCATCGAGCTGAAGGCAGATCCAGACACTGATACTGCTGGATGGAATAATGAGAAAAAATGAATCAGCATGTGAATTGAATTTAAACAAGCTTATCTTGAAATCCTGTTATTGTCAGTCTTTCCTTTTGTATTGTTTTTGCACACTCAGAAATACAATTTAATTCAGCTGGATTAATGGATAAGGGAAAGGAAAGTCATTCAATTATATGTTTTATAAAATGATGGAGTTTTTGGACATAAATAGACACTGTAGTGCACCCTCCTAATAGGTTTACAGTGGCTTATGCTCTGTTTTAATGTTCTCATAACACCTTATCAGCTGTTATGCATCCCTCAGTGGGAGCAGGTTCATAACAGATACTTAAAAACAGGAGTTCTTCGTTGTATGTTCTAGCGTAGACCACATTGCTGTTTGTGCCTGGGTATATTTTCTGGGTGGCCTGAGATGCGTCAACACCTGTCTGAAGGAGTATTGTGGATATTTTGGTTTTGAAGGATCCTCCTGAGCATTTCAGAGACACTGTTATCATTGTTTTATTTCAGACTAAATTGCTCTGTAAATACTTTTATCTGACAACACCCTGATGGGGTTAGAATGCAGTTTTTCCAGTCCACACAGAGACACTAAGCAGAGTATTTAAAAACCTACAAATTGGCTGTGTTTCAGTTACTTAAATGTGTAGTCAGCAATCTTCTAATCTTCTAATCTAATGCACTATTTGTCAAATTCACCGTATTTCTCCTCTCCATCCACAAGAGGTCACCACTGACAGCATGTTGAAAAAAAAGTCCCGTTTCAATACACAGCCTTGGCTCTGAATTTCAGCAGGTAAATACTGTGGCTCGGGCCGAGTTACCAAAACAGGGTACACCCCCCCCCCACATCCAGGGGGCGATCATACTCATGCGGAGATCATACTCAGACAGACGGGGGAGGGGGAGTCGTAGGTTGCGTGGCATGCTTTAAATGTTGTGTAAATGTGAACAGAAGGACAAAATGTGCAATAAAACCCAACTCTATGTCAACCAGCCCCCAAAGGCACCTCAGACATCCATGGTGCACGGTCTAAACTAACTTGATGTCATTGTACCATCAGATTTACTTCTGTTGTTTTCAGCTGGAAAAGCTACTCAGTTTTGCTTTCCTCCTTGAACAGACTAATCTTACAGACATGTACTGATGTGGGCTGTGTGCTGAAAGTGAGAAAGACGAACAGAGAACATGAAGAGCAACAGATAGACAAAGATGGACATTAGATTCAACCCAGTACTAAGTTGTTTTTCCACCCTAATATAACATTTTTAGATTCATTGTGATGATTCATCCCCTTACAACAAGTTAAATGGCACCTCTGTCATGGTCTGAGGGGGTCTGTATCACCTTCACTGGCACTATGTAACTTCAGTGTGGATAGGTGGATTCCTGCTTTGACTGTTTTAGGGCATATGTCACTTCCCCCTCGAGGAAGCTAAACATTGGGTTAAGGAGAATATAAAGCAGTTTTGAATTTTTCGAACAGTTTATAAACATAATTTAGTTCAAAGTAAATATGCACTTATTCTCCTAATGGAAATAGGGACCTCTTGCTCACACTCCTGCATAGTAGGTGGAGGTAATTCAAGAACAAGACGAAGAAAGCTAAATGCAGCATTGCTAGCATGGTGGAAGCAGCAGAAACTTAAGAAAATATATGTTTTATTGGAGGAGAGTAACAAGCTATATACCTGGACAGGGCTAAACATTTGCCTGGTGTTCACTCGCTGGCGTGAGCTGAAAGATGAGGAGGGATGTCAGACCAATGCTGATTTAGCCCTGTGTTTGTAGGACTGTCAAGTACATGATGATTTATTTGATTAGAAACATGATCAGACTGTACCTTATCAGTCCACATGGTTAATTTATCTCTCAGGACGTCCTGTCTGCTTGCTTCTCCTCCCTCAGTATGTCAACAAATGCACGTTGGTGTACAACAGTGCAGTTACACTCAACGACCATAGAGGCCCCTAGAGAGCTAAAAAGTGGAATCTTACATACTGCTGCTTTAAGTAACACTTGAGGTCTTATATCTACATTGATTTCAGTCTATTTTCTTGTTGTTTGCACATTTCCCTGCTGTTCAGGCTCCATTCACCCCTCTGTGCTCATTTTCTTTCTGTGTCCTGTAGCCACCAGACCGAGTTTTTCCTCTTGTTAACTCATATTGATCGCTTTGCCTTTGACTAGCTGTTTATCAGAGTATCCACTCCTCACTGCAGAGATAACAAGACTCCTGTACGCACTCCAAATATTCCCACCTCCCTTCGTCCCTGCATGCTCAGGTAATGAGACGAGGGGAGTTGGGGTGAATAAAATCAATATTCTGCACACAGACGGTCGGCACAGGCAGAATCTAGGTAATCTTTGGAGGGAGTCCAAAAGAGAAAATGAATTTCTGCTCTTTTTCTTTCCCTCCTGTGATGCGTGCAAACACTCCCTGCTGCCTCCTGTCTGGTTATTATTCTCCCCTCACTGCTTATTCAGAATGTTTGACTCAAGGCAAGACTTTGTTTAATGCAGTGGTCACGGTGGCCCAGGAAAATAACCCTTAATCAAGGATATCTATGGAATAACCAGTGCTGTCTGGATTATTCAGAAGGAAATATCGAGGACTTTCAGTTCAAGCTGCCAGCTGTGGATGATGTGATATTGTTTAACAACAGTTCTTCATAATGTCATTAGGTTGGTAGTTTAAGGGAAAATCCAATAGACATGTTAACAAATGATCAACAGGCCAAAATCATGCTTAAATATTTAGAAAGAGTTATAATCAATGCAACATATTCAGGCCAGAAGGCAAAGCTTTAAAATGTATGCTCTATCCTCGTTCCAGCTCTCATTGGTGATCATGACTTTGTGAAACAGAAAGAACGAGATCACGTATACAAGCAATTGAAGCGAGTTCCTCAGGAGAGTGCGAGGCTCAATCTTAGGCAGGGTGTGGAGCATAGACATTCAGAGCGATGGTCTTTCACATCGAAAGGGGTTAGTTGAGACTGTTTTTGCATCTGGTTGGTGTGCCTATAGGTCCTGTCTGGCCTGAAGGAAGTAGAAAGCGTTGGAGGGCAGAGGGACATCTGGGTTGAACTGCTTGACCTGCTGCCTCTGCAACCTGACCCCTGATAAGCAAAGGTACATGAATGAATGGACACAATTAAATGGTTATGGATATAACATTTTTCCTAAAAATGACATCTGTGCCCAGGTTTTGTTTGACATTTTAGGAAACCTGTTTTAGTTCCATCATGTGAGAACAGCTATTGAAGAATAAAACTAAACTTGGAGCTATGTCATGGCTCAAAATGTTGCTCTGCTGCGTTTGTGCCTGTGAGTCAGCATGCAGGGGTGAGGAAACTCCTGCGCTAAAGTTGGGCCAAGATATCAGACTTTACTCATTGGGGAGAGGCAGTGATTTTTGGCTGCTCTTTTAATCTGTGTATCATATGAGGTCGAAATATACCCTTTTACCATGGCATCCTCCTTCTCTCTTTCCTCCCTTTCTTCATTCATTGACTCCTTCCTCCTGTCTTTATCTTCTTCCTTGGGTCCTCCCTTCTGTCCTTTCTTGACTTTTCCTCTTTCTGACTCTTTTCTTCCTTCCTTCCTTCCTTCCGTCACTGTCCGTTTAACTCCCTCCTTGGCTTTTTAGTCCTGTAGATGTATGGTTCCTTTAGAAAGTTATGGTTCTACTTCAGGGTCTCTGCCCAGCTTGACATGCCCGGAAGACCCCGAAAGGAGGCATCTTGATGATAGAGTTCCTTCTCTATACCTAAAACTCAGTTTATACTTTTAAGTTGAAGTGACACCGTATTTGTACAACCATATTTATTATAATCATCAAAATATGGTTATTATGAGTGCAAGGACTATGAGACCTGCAGCAGTTACAGTCTAATTAGTTAAACTTTCCGGTTGAACTTTTTACCTACACCAAAGAGGATATGTTTTTGCCAGCACATGGTTGTTTGTTAGCAAGATTGCAGAAACACTACTGGATGGATTTGCATGGAAATTTTACCAGAGATGTGTTTTGGTCCAAAGATAAAGCCATTCAACTTTGATGGTGATAAAGATATTGGTCTGAATGCAAAAAACTCCCATTTTTTTAATTCCATAGGTTACACTGGGATGAATTTTGAAAATTAATATCTCTGCCATTTCTTAATGGATTTGCTTCCAAGTGTACAGGATAACATGAGGTCCATGTCTCTATCATCAAGGTAAAGTTCATCTAGATCTGATCTAGACTGATGTTACAAGAAATATTTAACTTTATAATGGGAAATTCCATGGACAACAGTCAATGATCAAAATGTACAGTGATGTTTCCAAAACTTGTTGAGTTCATACAGGATAACAACCTCCATGTATCTGCAGAGCTTGATCTGGATCCTGATACAATTCTGGATCTGGAAAAGCCATATCAAAGAGGAGTTAACCTTGCAGGTTCAAAGTCAGCTAAAGTGCTTCAGTGATAAAAGACGGTGCAGAGTGACAGACTGTTTCGGTGGTGAAACCCTTGGTTTTGACGTCGTTTTATATCATCCAACTCTACCCCCATGATAATTCATTTAGTGGTTTGTGGTCATTTTAAGATCGTGTTCATGGAGTTTCTGTGCTGTTTGAATGATGTTATGTCTTCTCACAATTTCTTTTTCACAAAGGGAGGTCATCTAACTGTCTCCAAACGAACACATGCAGCTCCTCTAAACCCTGGAAAGCTGTTTTCCTCCACTTACCTTCATTCTCAGTCTCAGTATTTCTTTGTCTCGTCTTCTTCCTCTCAGTCGTCTCGCACCTGCAAAGGTTTTTCTTCCACATCCTCCCACTCTCACACTCAGACTCACATTCCAGATGCCTGGAGCTGAGCAGCTTTATCTAATAACTGGGAACATTTCCACATATTGAAATTCATAAGGCACAAGCCTGCTTTGTGTCGGTGCTGGCAGGCTTCTGTCTGTGGTGGCAGAACATGTTTGTATATGGAGTTTGGAGATCTTTCTGATGGTGGTTTTCTTATTTGATTATTTGGCCAGATTATCTTCTTTCCCTCAAAGACATGTAAAGATGTTTGCTTTAATTTCATTCCTCTACAACAGTGATTACCAAACTGGGATATTCGTACCTCCAGGGGTATGCAAAGTGATGTAGGGAGTACTCAAATACCTGTCAGGTTTCAAACAGTCGTTGGTGTATTTCAAGTTTAAACTGGCAAATGGTTGCATTGTGAGATTTGATAAAGGCCTGATGTGCTGGTGGAAATCTGTCCTTAATAGCCTAAGATTCTTATAGTAACACAAGTTCAGTCAGACAGCCTTCCCAATAAAGCTGTGGTGAATTTGTACTTTACAGTTTTTAAGTTCATCAGTAAATATGTTCCAGAAAGGTGAATTTCTTTTTCAAAAGTGAACTAGTGTTGCCCACTAAAATTGCTAGTAAGTAAATCTGTTTTGTGAGAAATAATTCACTTTAAGAGACTTTATTTGTATGTTATATTAAATGTGGGAAGTAGGGGTGACAGCAGGCTTACAGACACATTTCTTTTTCTAGCTGCTGTAAGATTTTGACCAAATCAGAAAACTTTTCATTGTGTTTTCCCCTCCCATTTACATTGGAACAGTGCCTTAATCCGTAAACTTTTGAAGCCAGGGTCCAGAGTGGAAAATGCATAGTGGCCTGGATTCGTGTAGATGGGATTGACGTACTCTTTCATAAGAAGGCTGCGCGCGCATACCAATAACAACAGCTTCAGTCGCCTACTGAGTAACATGTGAGCTGCTTACTGTGCTCGGTTTGTTATCCAGACAGATTTGTTGTCCAGCTAAAAAAAACTCCTGTGTCTCTATGCGTCCACTCGCCATTGTTGTTTGTGAAGTTTTTCGTCTTGTACTTGTGCTGTAACAACACTGTTTCTCTGCAAACCCACATCGCCATCTACTGGACTGGCATGCACACTACAGCGGTTTCAGTTGTTTCTAGTATATTTGTCTGAATGTGGATCGAGTTTTAAATGCAAAGGAAAAAAAAACTTCCTGCTTCTTGTGAAATTGTTGTGTAAACATGGCCTGAAATTTCTCCTGTAAAGGAATGATTTTACGACATATTTGTGATAGTCCATACTGTGAAACAGCTTTAGGGGGGTACAGGAGCATGGCATTTAAATGGTGAATGAGCTTGAGCTCATACGAGTTAGGCTATTATAAAAGAGACAAAAGTTGGAATACTATTTTAATGAACATACATGCTTTTCCAAGCCTTTCTCCTTCACCCTACTGCATTCAGGTCTACACTAATCTAGGGATGGGAATTGCTAAGATTTTGTTGATACCAGTGCTGTTAACAACCCTGCTAATTGATCTAATTCTCTAATGATTCCCTTTTTGATTCCTGCAGATTTTTGTGTGGGCAAATGTTGGACTGTAGATTTTCAGTGGCCACAATGTCAAACACATGCCACAGCATAGATTACTGCTTCTGCAAGTTGCTGGTGTTTCCACTCACATAAGGCTGTGTAGTAGGCGCCTTTTATAATAAAATAAGCCACAAGTCTAACCACTTTTGAACCCTGTCAGTGGAAGGAATTGATAAGGGAATTGATTAGCAAAAAGACTCATGATTTTGATTCTTTGGTGGAGCCATTAACGATTCTCATGTAGAATTGATTGTCGATTCCCATCCCTACACTGCTCAGACCACTGCAGCAGGTCTTCTTCAGACAGTTGTATCAGAGCCTCTTGTGTTTCTCAACTTCTGACATAGACTCAAAACATGTTCCTATGAGTTCAGATTTGATATCAGGAAAAAGGAGAGAGTCACATGGTGCTACATCAGGTGAACGGGGGGGCGATCGAGCACTGTGATTCGATTTTGGCCCAAGCTGCTTTACCGAGAGCACAGTGTGAGCTAGAGCATTGTCTCAGTGAAGAATGACACCATCCTTCCTGAGCTGTGGCCTCTGTCTTCAGACTTTTCTCTCAGTGTTTCATAAACCTGTTTGTGAAAGTGACTGTTAACCCACTCCTCTAAAATGACCCCCTAATGTCAAAGAAAACAACAAGGCCTTATGTTTGGATTTACTTTGTTATGCTGTCTTTACCCTTAGAGATGATGGTTCTGATCCAAGCATATAATCACTCAAAAAAAGTGTTAACTTCATTTAGTTAAAAAATGTCCCCACGAATTTGCTTGATAGGAAGAAGCACAACATGGCATTTGGCACTGTAATCATCTCAGTCAGATGATCTTGTTTTATGAGGCTGAAACCCACTGAATTACCCATCTCACAAACTTGAATTTGCAGTTAGTCTGAGTTTTCTAACAGTAAATACTTTTGGATTTAGACCAGACAAATAACAACTAGAACGATAAATCTTACCACCATGTCAAAGAAGCAAAGTTATGAATAATTGCTGTAGTATCCCAGACAGTGGCAGAGGCAGCAGTTTGTTATCTAGTTTCTGCACAACCATTAGATAGACAGTACCCCCTCATTTGTTTCCCTCACGGCTGCCTCATGGGAAAGCAATGTCATCTCTTTTAAGCAGCAGCATTCATGAGTAAAAATGTGCCAAACTCTCTCTGCAGCAGCTCCAGACTCACTGAAACTGCAGGTGGAGGGATTGTCTTCTGTTACTGGATGCAGCAGTCTTGCTCCATCTCAGAAGGACGTCCACCATCCTGTGGAGTCTCGTCTTTCACACTTGAGGATCCACTCCTGGAGCTCCCATGAGCCGAGCATCTGTTGGGTTACTGACCCGCACTGTAAAGATGATTGACGCCAGGCGTTGTCACAGTCCTCGCTCTCTCTCTGTCAGAGTATCGACTGATTGGTGGAGATAGCGGATGTGACTAATAAAATATTAAAAGGCGGGGGCCGGTGTCTGCGTTCGGCCCCATAACGCGGTGACATGAGCTATTGAACTCGGGCTTTTATCACCGCTGTGGAAGAACGCGCATTGATTTGGAGTTTCTTTTTACGGCCCATTTTTTAATGACAGAAACACTTAGGCTCTTTGGTGAAAGTCCTTTCAAGTCTGGATTTTTAACAGGAGCTGCTCTGCCCGTGTAGGAGGCTGAATCTGCTGCGCGGGCTCATCCCAGCAGAAACACTCAGAGTAGAGGTGTGTGTGTGTTTGGTGGAGTGCATGAATGGAGCAGCCTTGGGACTCCAGCCAGCGACGGGCCCGGCATCCTGGAAACCTCATCCTCTTTATAAATAATAAAACAAGCATCGTAAAAAAAATAAAAAAAACACCCCTCAGTCCTCTCTCACGTTCTGCCAGCCTGCCAGCCAGTCGGCCTGGCTGCCTGCACTGACTGCTGCTCCATTATATATTTATATTTGGAGCTTTCATATGCGGGTCTGTTGTTGGAGAGGGGGCACATGGTGGCACTGTACAGCTATCAAGGCTGAGCTTTTGTATCAGGCTGAAATGCTGATGTGCAGCCATCAGGGCTCTGCAGGAATTGAATCATTTGTCTCCTTTTTATTTAATCCACGCCTCAGACTCTCTGTCTGCACGCCAAATGAGTTTCTGCAGGTGCACAGGAGTCTTATTCAAATCTGCTGGTTTAAGATAAAGGATGCTACAAAAGCAGATGGGGCTTTAATTGTTTTCTCCTGTTTCTTGTTTTCAATCATGCAGAACCCATTGAGGCCAGATAGATTTTGACCTGATTTGTTGTCACTGCTCTTTGTCAGTCGCTGACCAAAATCCAACTGTCAGAAACAACAAATGCTCCTGTTGTGCATCCAGGACATCCTACAATCCTTATTTAGTACGTCAAATCTTTCTTACATCCTCCACCTAATCCAACATTCTGACCGACAGCATGTTTCCTGAACAGAAATGTAGGACGACTGCTGAAATGTGAAGTAGAATTTTTCTCTTTGAAAAGTGAGATCACAGTTTTCTCAAACTTTTGTAATATGTACAGGTAACACTTTCTATGAAGCCAGATTTATAATGCATGACAAGAGTTTAATATGCATTATAATGTGTTTTTGAGCCATAGAACCATAGTTGTAAGCATTTGTGATGATTTGTAATGATTTAACATAACTAACTCGAGTGTGCTAATAGCTGTGACAAAGTAAACAATGTATACATTTTATACCCAATTAAAAAAGTCGGACACAATACATCATTTCAAGCTGAAGACAGAGATCTCGACATTTCTTCCTCCTGTATTTCTGAAATGACTATTTATGGAATTCATGAAAAAACAACCATAGTCAAAAAGTAAACATTAAGACGTTTAACATGTGGAAAATACATCTGAAATATGGCAAAGCACGCAGAAAATACAGCAAAAAAACGAAAAGAAAACTCATCAGAATGATACAAAAGCTTTTATGTTAAGTATTTTATAACATTTACACAGAAAATACTGAAAAAAACACATTGCTCTCATGTTTGGCCCTCAACTCTGCAAGCATGTCTTCCTCTGTGACTGGTGGCAGCTGGATAAATTGAAAAGGTGCAGAGTGCCCCCACAGGCCAGGAGGTGAATCGGAAGATTTACTGAATCGATATTGAACTGAAAGGGGAAAAATTTCAATGCATTACTGAATCTATATTTCTTCCCACCCTTACCTGCTACATACCATTGGTTCACTTAAGAACCATAGGCTTTCTTCCAGGGGTAGGCGGGATTGCACTTTTCTTGGGGCAAGATCTACACGTTTAGCTGTGTTGCTCATTCCATAAATGTATGCTTGTTGTAAAGTTGACGAATCAGGCTTTAAATCATATGAAATACAAGAAATGATCCACTGGAATAACGTTCACAGCCTTTTTTTAGGACTATGTATATGTATGACATGAATTACAGTGTAATAACAGGGTAATTAAAGTGTAATAACAGAGTAACAACATGACAACAGCATACAAAAATGGTCAGGATCACACTTGTTGCATTGCTGATCCGTCAGTGACACCAGGACAAAGTATTTATAGTCTGCCATCATTAATGGTCAAAATAATTGTGTTGTCTGGCCATTATCCAAACCTTACTGATTTCATGTCTCTATTCCTGCCACAAACCAATTAATGTTTGAAAAGTTGGTGTCTTAGGTTTTTGTCCTTTTGAAGTCGCAGCTAAAAGTCCCACAGATTTTCTCATTATGATAAATCAGCGTGTGGTATTGGACTGTGGCTCAGGCCAGCCGGCACAGAGGGCAGGAGACAAAGGGGCAAGGAGGACGATTAAAATGGAGACCAATCGCCTCATTCAGCCGACCTGACCTTTGAGAGCCGAGACGACGGGTGCCAGAGAATAATGGAGGGGGTGTTTAGAGAGGAGAAGATCACTCTCTGTGCCCTCTTGCAGGTTGCTGCGGTGCTTTTGATAAAGTGAGAGGCTAATCCTGGGGGACGCTAAAATGTCAGACATACTCTGTGAATGTCAGGCTGCCTGGGCAGGTCGTTGCACATTAAACAGTGATTAAAAACACATTTCAGTCCTCTGCTCTTTATGTCTTTAGATAATTGGTTAAACATGGATGATCAGACCAGGTGGGTAGATTTTTAGCTGTTGAGGTGGGAATGACTCTGTGATCATCGAACAGGTTTCCTTCTCATCCCATCACAATATGAGACAAGTTCTTACGTCCCCTGGTTTAGTTCCCTTTTTTGTTTCTTCTTCATGTGTCATGTATTGTCATTCTTGTTTTATAACCTCCGCCAAGGAGGTTATGTTATTGCTGGTGTCTGTTAGTTTTTTTGTTTGTTTGTATGTTTGTTTTATGTTTGTTTTTTTCTCTGTTAGAAACATATCTCAAAAAGTTATACACAGATTTTGATGAAATTTTCAGGAAATGTCCGGATTGGAACAAGGAACAAATGATTAGATTTGAGAGTGATCCAGGTTAACTGTCTGGATCCGCCATGACGAAAAATGCAATTTTCGTGAATAACTACCAAATTAAAATAAATATCATTATGAATCCAATTGCTAGTGGTATGTTTTCATGGTCAAGAAATCTAAATGTTACGATGAAGTAAAGGTAGGATTAATATTTAAGATGAAAATCACATTATGAGTGAGGACTGTGGCGCTGGCGGAGGTCTGCGCTCTCCGAGTGCTTTTCTAGTTTTGAAAGTCAATCAATCAATCATAATTTGCATAGGGACAGTTCATAACATGTTAGTTTTGATTGCACTTTCTAAATTTGCTAAAGTCTTCTGCCTAAAATATCATTTAGTTTAGTCATATTTTAGTAATCTAAATTGTTCTAACTTTAGTTTAGTTTTAGTTGATGAAATTTAACATTTTACTCAACAAAATCTGTAAATTTAGTCATCTTAAATTCAAAGTGTAAAGTATTTGGAATTTTTATGTTTCTTTGAATTTCTGAAGTCATATTTTACACTTGGATGAAATGAACATCTAATAACCCTTTATTCAGTGCTAGCAAAGTTTGAATGTATGAATTAATAGAAAAAAATTACTTTTGTGTGAAATGCAGTCACCTTTATTTAGGCTACCAGGCAGAGCATCTCAGTTACAATACCAGAACTGTCAACAAACAGTGAACCTGCTCTACATGAATAGATCAATTCATAAAGAGAGCAGCTCTGATTGGATCACTCCACAACTTATCCCACCACCACCATGACACTAAGGCAGCTGTGATTGGATGTCCCTCTTCACTCATCCAACCTTTCCACTAGAGCTGAAACGATTCCTCGAATATTCGCGAGTACTCGATTACAAAACATCCTCGAATTAAATTTTGTGCCTCGAAGCCTCGTTTTATATATAGTTATACATATAAATATATATCTGGACTACTATACAGTGCACGGTGTTTGACACGGACGGTCATTTCTGTGGCACAACACGCCTGCTACCTCCGCTGCTGCGCAGCTTGTAAAATCATGAAGGAAGAGAAAAGAGAGGGACAGAAAGGAGAGAGTCCACAGAAGAAACAGCAGAGAGTGTCCCAAGTGTGTGGTCACTACAAGAAGGGACGAAAAGAAAACACAGTGCAGTGTGTCTGATATCAAACGGAGTTAGCTTAGCATGTAGCTTAGCATGATAGCACGTCGTTAGGGCTGCAACTATTACTATTACAGCATTTTAAATATGCTCATCACTAGGGATGCAAATTATCGAGTAATTCATTAATCGATATTTGTTTTATCTTATTGATCGATGATCGATTAATTGATAAGCGGCAATTTTTCTGCGAAGCTGAATTCCCCTCTGAATCAAAAGGTTCCTTTCTATGAAAATGCTATCTTTCTTATGAAACAGAAAATGCAAAATATATTCCTTAATAAAATATTTATTCCTAACAGAATGTGACATAATGAGGTGATAATTTAGCAAAGTTGTGGAGGAGTTGTACTTTAGAATACTTCCACAGATGGTGCATTTGGGGTCTTTGTCGTCATTAACCAACTTAAAGTGGTTTCATACCAAACTCCATCTTGTACTCTTCATCCTGCCAGCTTACCACTTCTCATTTGTCTTGTTGTTGTTGTTGTTGTTGTTGTCTTCTTCTTCTTCGATTAATTGCAATTAATTTACTTTAATCGAGTAATTTCTTATCAACGATTAATCGATAATCGATTAATTGTTTGCATCCCTACTCATCACAGACATGCGTCCTCTTTCCATGGTGGAGGACACAGGATTTAAGAACATGATCAAGGATTTCAATCCAAACTACACAGTGCCCTCCAGAACACACTTCACAAATATAATTGCAGAATTATATTACTGCTTTGTAAATCAGTATTGTCTTGGCTTTGTTTTAAGCCAGTATTAGTTTAAACTTTGAAAGTTGTTAAAATAAAAACCTTTTTCTGAGGAATAAACGGCATTTGGTTGCTCATTTTGAAAGCCCTAACATGTTGCACTGTATACAATTGATTTATCTGTTTAAAAACAAAAAAGTATATTTTGTTAGAGTACTCGAAGAAATAATTGACAGAGTACTCGATTCCAAAAATACTCGATAGTTGCAGCTCTACTTTCCACACAACCAAAGTAGCTGTGATTGGATATATGCCTGACTTGTCTCTACTTTCTACATGACCAAACTAGTTCTGATTGGATTACGTCTCTGTCAAATGTTTTAGTATAGTTTTTATTTGATGATGAAAATGTCTGTTAATTTAGTTTTAGTTTTTGTCCCTGTGTACTTGTTTTTTTTAGTTACCGTCTAGTAGGGCTGGACAATTATGGTAAAAAATAAGAATCCGATTATTTTAAGTGATATTGAAATCACAATTAATATACACAATTATTCATTTATCTAAAAACTTCAGTATTGATTTAAACACAACTTTAAAGAACCAGTGAGCTGCACATACAGTATTATTGATCCACATAAGTCACACACACTCGCTGTGGCTGCACGTGGAACACAGAAGCGCTATGAAGCGCAGGAACTTGCATACACGGCACTCCACATTGTGTGGCTTATTAATCGTTTTTCTATGATTATGATGTTTTTATGGTTGTCAGATGGCATAATTGAAATCATGATCAAAATCCGATTAATTGTCCAGCCCTACCGTCTAGTTTTATTACAAATGTAATTAGTCAACAAAATTGACACTGCAAACTCTTCATTTTATTGATACACATATATGCATAGATACATATATACATATATGAAATACACATACACAAGTATACACATGCATTTATCCAAAAGCCAACATGAATCCATCACGAGTACATCACTGGGCCAACCAAACTTCAGGGAGGTATGTCTGTAGGAGGCTTACAGAAAGTGCTCTCAGGTGTCTTGCTCAGGTCTTGTTTCTGCTCTTCCCTTTCTGTATCTCCCTGATTGTTGATGTCCTACACTTGTGTTCCCACTTGCATCACCTTTGTCTGATTATTAGGTAAACCCCTTGAGATATGGCATCTCCTTTTTGAGAGGAAAGACAGTTACAAACACATGTATACATCTCAGTTAACTGCTGTTTTGTTAAGCTTCACCAAACATTTTCAGTTAATGTGTTGATCAGTTTTTAAGGTAATCACTATGACACCAGGGCAAAAACATGTACTGCGATCTGCAGCAATCAGTGAACTGTTGATTTCACTTTTTGGAAGCTTACAGAAGAGATGTGTGTGTGTCCTTTAACTTATAGCGCAGTGTGAATGTAAACCATGTGATCCTCATTTCCTCATAAGTGCAAACTAATTTTTCAGAAGCCATTGTATTGTCATTCTTACCATCCTGAATATGAGAGCAGATATCTGGCATTAAAATTCTTGAATAATCAGAAATGTTTTATTGACACTTGTTTTAATGTAAAACGCTCAGAGACAGCTCTTCTCTGTCTTCCCATCATCTCCCTGTCTCTCTTTCCCCTTCATTTAACGGTCTATTCCCCTGTCTGGATAATTGTTGGTTTTCATCACTGATATGTCGACGCTCTTCATCTCCAGCTGTGCTCGGTGTGCTCTGCAGTGGGGTTTGTGCGTGGGTTGTTGTCAGCGTGTCTGTCTCTCTTTGTCGTGATGCGCCTGTTAAAACACTCCTCGGGGCCTCCCTGTATGTGACCCGTCTTGACTCCATACTGTGCTGCTTGTATTGTGTTCGCCTTTTTTGTGCCCTTGAGCGCTCCCTGGGTGTGTGGGTGTGTGCGAAGTGGGTGGCTTTTGGTGGGGGGCTGATAGAGCAGGTGGTACACCGTAGGGTATGACAATGTACGTCTGTAGTAATTTAAAATGAAACTTGTGCTTCCTGTAACACATAATTGCTTATTTTCCTGGTTTTAGAGGGACAATCCTGCAGCTAAGAACAACCAAAACACTCCAGTTCTCTCAACAAGGATCTCATAAAGACAAATTCATTGTGCATAATTGATTTGGAAGTAGCTTTCAGGCACCAACAGCAAACAGACAGGATATTTTCTTAACAGCTAACAAGCAAAACTGAAGCTAACCTTTGTAGACTGAGTGCATCTCCACTCTCTGTCATCCAGACTTAAAGCTCGGCTCGGTAATGTTGAAACTAGCATGAATTTGAATGTACCATCTCCTCAGGGCTGTGCCCAGCTCCTCCAAAATGACGCCCCTGGTTCACATGCATGAGCACCGCTGATTCACAACCAGATGACTGATTTAAACACAAAAACATTATCATAGTAAAGTTAAGAAAATAAACAAACATGGAAAGTTAGTTATTACTCGCAACCCGATGTTGATCGGGGTATAGGTAGTTTCTCTGCCATTGTCCACATAGCTTTCAAGTCTCCCGTTTTGGCCATGAAACTACCGTATTTTATGTATTTTATCCTCTTTCACGCTGTCCTTCCGTATAAGCATTCTCCCATAAATCTCTCATGTGATGATATAAGAATAAAAACATTCTTTTGCCTCTCCAAACTGAACTCTGTCTCTAGCCTGAATGGGGCGGTAATGCTCCAAATTGATGGATGCCAACTGCTGTAAAACTGAAGAAGAAGAAAGAGCCTCGTGAGAACGTCCACCTGCTGTGGTCTGGGTAGAGCCAACAGCAAAACAAACTAAGAAAAACAAAGTGTTTATTTTAGATTTCTTGTACACCTGTCTTAAAATGTGAGGGATACTGGAGCTTGGATGGGGTTGTGGGACGGCTCGTAGCGGGCTTCCCTTATTTTCAAAGCCAGTATAACAAAAAGTATATCTAAATCAAGTCACCAACCCTAACTTTAGGCGGGGTACACACACTAGGATTTTCTAAATCCAAAGAGAAGTGTTACCTGTTAGAGACCCCACACATGAAGATAAAAAGTCCGCCACTGAACAGTTTTGACCGTACTGTGTGCTCCTACAATCTCAACACAGCACACCACACACATAACATTTTGTCCCACCACTGATCTAGAATCTGGTCCTCCGAGACAGAAGCCTGATCAGAAAACAACAAAGATGAAGAAACATAGCAATAATTGGAAATGCAACATGAAAGATGACATACCAGAAAAGGTCTTGGGACAATTTTTGGTGGAAAAATCCCAGACTGTGGAAAAAATCCTGGAGACAGAACATGTGAGTTGGTCCTCCATTTCTGAGGTTGTTCCTCAGTCAGCTCACTTCTTGATTGGCTTCATTCACGTCACAATTCACAGAGTTATGACTTAGGAGTCGTCAGCTTCCCCCACACACATGAAGATTTTTGGTCGTAAATATGAAAAGTTTAATATTCATGATTGTTGGCCCCAACCCATTACAGAGCTGATAATTGGGACAAATTCACTCTTAATAGACCTCAGACCACAGGACAATCTTATAGGATTTAAGATAATCTGGCCTTAGCTGTTCTTGGTTGGACGGGGAAAGTCCGGACAAAAACAGCCCGATGGTCTTTGTGTGTGTACACTGTTTCAGTGCTTAGAGCATTTATGCTCTGGTCAACTTTTGAGTTGACCAACAAAGAAAAACAATGCAGGTCTTAGCATAGCTAAAGAGGCCAAACATTAATGTGCTAACTTGCAGATTATTTAGTTTCATCCAAGGCAGTACTATGGAAAAATTAAAGACTGTGCAATTTCAGCAGGAGAAGGTTCACACTTTGAAATATGCTACAAATGCTTTTTTTCCAGCTGTCATTGAAATTTTAAAAAATTATGGTCTAGATTTAGGAAGGATCATATCTTTCCCAGCTCTCTTGGGCCCCTGCATGACTCCTCTTTGTCCCCTTTATGGCCAGCCCTGATTGTAATTCAAGAGTATCTTTCAAGGTCAAGGTCTTTTCTGTTCAGCAGACAAATCAGTATCTTAGAAGGCTGTGCAGCGTTCTGTGAAAATGTGAATCTTAAAACTGATTTAAATAACAAAGGTGAGTGAGTCAGCTGGCTGTAGTGAGTTTGTGTGAGGTTGTAAATCTGTCTTCTGGCTCTCAGGAGTGGTCCAGGTTGAGTGTGTTAGGTGGATCTTACATGTAAAGTTACTTACCCAACACATGCTCGGCTCAGCTTCTTAAGCTATAGGCAAAATATTTAACTTTCCTACCTTCCCGAAGCTCATCCATATTTAATTTAAACTGAAAAAGACAAGAGCAGCACATATGATCTGAGAAGCAGCAGAAAACATCCAGCAGCTGTTACATTTGCCTTACGACCGCGCCCGTCCTCGTCCTTTAGCTTTTTATCGATGTTGTTATGATTTAAGCCTGCATAAAAGGACAAGTGTGCATTCCTGTATCTTTTTATGCCTGCAGCACTTTTGCATCCAAGGTGGATTTTATAGTTGAGGGAGCAGCACTAAGTACTAATAAGAGCCCAACGATGTGATATTCCCAGCAGAAATCACACAGCTCCAGGTTTCTTAATCGCCTATCCGTCATCCATCTCATGGAGACGAATGTCAGGACCTCACGTCCAGCTGCTAACTTTCCTCCCTCCTTCCTTCCCTCTTCCTGTGGCCCCCCTCCTGTGTGAGGGAGCCCTCATTAATGATGGCAGGTGAGCGTCCCCCAGAGGGACAGGGGCCATGCAGACTGGAGGGGTGGATGGGGGTTTTGATGGAGGTGATGGAGAGATGAACATGGGGTGGATCGTCTTTATGATTCTGTATCAGGTGTAGGGTAAACTGTCCCTGATGGGGGGGCCATTAAGGGGCTCCAGTGGTTTTATAAAGGGGGGAGGGAGAGAAGATTCAACGGGAATAAGAAGAGATGATGGAGGGCAGTGATGGTTTTAAAAATGCAGACAGTGTTGGCAGCTTATTTTGACATCAAACATGCTCATTGTGGTCTCTGGGGTATATTGTTTAATGACAACAGCGTGATTTCTTCTTTTTTTTTTCCCCAACATGAAATCTGACAGTTTGCCTCAACAGCATTGTTGATGCTATGAACACAGATAGAGGCGCAGTAAGGCCTGACAGTGAGGAACAATCATATCTAAATAGTTTTCAGCTCAATGCCATTGCAGGATATTTATTTTGTTTCAGCTTTTCTGTAAATAAAAACCTCCAAATTGATTCTGCAAGGAAGTGATAGTCATAGAAATTCATGGTACGCTCTATGTGGAAATTAGGGGTAACAGAGCATCTCAGACAGAGAGAGAATACAGCAGAGTCAGGGGCTGTCAGTGCATGAACACTGTCAATCAGTTAATCAGTCCATCTATCTTTATATGTTTAACATTTTTCTTACAAAATCTTGTAGCACAAAGAGCTTTGCATAAAGCAAATTAAGAAATGAAAAAAAGTAGTAGGCTGAATGCAATAAAAATACAAGATCCTCCACACCCTCCTGATCCACATACAGCTCTCATACTTGTAAGGGAGGACTGAGAAAATGTGACCTGGAATTAAAAAAGGAAACACGGGAGCTAAGACTAAAAATGACAAAAGGATAAAAAATAAGCAAAGAATGAGATAAAAATACTACCAGGAAAATAAGTGAATAAATAAAATGTAAAATAATAATATGGTAAAATGAGATAGCCAAAAAATAATCTCAAGTATGATAACTAAAAGAAAATCGATTAATAGAGAATACAATTTAGAAACAATAAATCTGTACTGAAGTGGAGAATTACAACAGATTAAAATGATTAAAATAGATAAATAAGATGAAATAATAACTTAAAAAGCACTCTAAGAGCACAGACCTCCACCAAGCAACTCAGTCCCACCCATAAATTGTGATTTCCAGCCAACATTATAGTCCTATATTTCTTTTATACATACATTGTGGAATGAAAAATATCAATCTGCAAGAAGGGTGATTATTGTTGATGTAGATATCATCCAAAAGAGTGACCTAGTCAGTCATGGGTTTTGTAACTTGTTGACTGAACCAGTTTGCTGCTGTTTGTACAGATGATGGTATTGTGTGCACCACACCGCTTTCAGCAGGCAATGTCACCGGCCTGTCCGTCAGAGCAAAACCTCTATGTGGAATTTGGTGGTTAAGTTTTGACACTCACACACGCAAAGACAGACTTCTGCCATGACGGACAATTTCTGTAGTAACATTATCAGCAGCCTTGTTTTGAGTGATTAATGGGGACGGCTGGGGGCACTGTGAGCGAGCAGAGCTGCCACGCCTGTTTCTATAACGTCAATGGGCACAACGTAATGTTGCTAGCAAATATGAGTCGTGGAGGATTGGGATGTTTATTACAATTTCAGGAGAGTCTGCTGCCTTATTTTATCTTTGAACCCAAGGCTCCAGGAACAGTGCCGGGCTTTCTCCATCAGCAGTTTCTTTCTCCTCTCCGCTGTGTCAGTGAGCAGAACTGTGCATGCACAGCTTTCACTGCTGATTGGCTGTTCGCCGTGCCATGGCTCTCCATGTAACCAGAGCATGTAACCAATCGGGTGGTGCTGTGGGAGGGACAAAAATATGGCCCAATGCTAAGTGATGGGATTTTTAGAACATTTTTGGAATTTTTTGCATTTAGACAAATATGTGGATAATCATCAAAATGTAATAAACAAACAACCAGACAGACCCTGCTGAAAACATAACCTCCTTGGTGGATGTAATAATAATAATAAATGTCAAAAAGCCAGGCTAAAAAGGTAGGTTTTGAGTTTGCTTTTTAAAATATGAACAGATGGTGCGGCCCTAAGTTTTTTGGGACATTACCAATTGTGAACATACTCAAGCAGTTATCAAAATAAATATAAACCTAACTCAGTATTTCATCTAACATTATTTGTCTTGGTGTGTTGAGTCTCTTGCAGTATGGATTTAGTGTCAGACAAAAACACAGCAGCACACATCCTCCCCTACCGACTCTTTCACTGCACACAAGCTGAACATAACTACCTACTTTAATTGGGACAAATCAGTCTAATTACAAAAGCAAACACAAAGCTGGAGGTGTTTACTGTCGAGCACACCCAGCTCGAACCAGCCCACGTGCTCCACCACACACCCGTGCAGCCGTCATCAGATCTTTTGCTCTGTGTTTTCCTGTGATTTCTGCTGCGGGGCCAGCGTGAGGAGATCAGAGGCTGCAGATAACCTCACATCCACAGAGGAGGGAGGTTCTGAGGGAGGGTGGAGGAGGAGGTGGGCCGGTAGGGAGGGGAGCATCTGGAAACTGACAGAATGGCAGATTGACATGCACCTTGGATTAATTTTAAATGTGTGCTGACGTTTTCTGCTGGGGAAAAAAATGAATTTCCAACCAGCGAGTCATTACAGAACACACTTTCATTTATTTTATCAGTGTGTTTGCTTTATTTTTTAGCCCTGCTGTCAACACTTTGGTGGAAATATTGAAGATCATAGCACCAGGGACAAGACTAATTCAGATTTCCATCCACTTCATGCAGAGGCATTACCCCAAAAGTTAAATAATGTAGTGTTTTATGTTAAGTCATTTCCACTATAAAGAACTGTTGTTATCCTTGATTTCCAGCCACTCTGCAGGTGTTGGCCTTAAACCACAGAAAAATAGCACCAGTCCAGTTTGTGCAGCCCAAAGGTTTGATGGGAGTAATTTCACACTTCCAGCCTGTCGTCTCCACTTCAGACCACAGACTTCAGCTTACTAAATGGAAACCTGTGGCTACCACTGTTTCTGCCCCACCTACATGGTGAATATATACGGTGAGCTGAAATCAGCGACCCATGGAGGCTGCTTTTAATTACCTGTCTGATGAGACAGCATGGAAAGTGTCGGAGCGGGAGTCTCTCTGCATGGTTAAGCAGTCTGGAGACACAGAGAGGGAGAGATGTGGGATTGGGTTGAACATGTTAACTGTATTTTATTTTTGAGGATAAAAAGTGCCAACGTTGTTTTTTTCTCTAATGCTTGACTAGTTTTGAGCACTTTAGTTGCATTTGATATGATTCTTAGTTAAATCAACCTCCTGCTGTAGGTTCAGTGTCCACTGGAAGCCTTTAAGCAGCCTATTTTTATACCTATTTCCCATCAATTTCTCACTGTGTGGCCTTGTATAACCCTGATGAAACATCAAAGATCTAGTGCTGACCAAGGCTAGCTGTTGCCTGAGCCAAGAAGATGCTCTTGATCCCACTGCAAGAATAAATAAGTAAAAGACTAAATAATCTGCATACTCGCAGATGGAGGCAGAACTCGAGTCCCAAGTTATGAAACTCAAAGATCTGTGATTCCTTTTTCATAAAAAAAAAAAAGTTTAACTTCCACTTTTAATGACTATTTTTATAATAGACACATCTATGCATTGATCTAACATTGGTTTGGGTCGATATCACATCACATAGGTAATAAATATGTTATAAACAACCTCAGTAGCTGATGTTTCTCTGCTGTGCCGATCAAGTTAATAATGCAAGCTGGTTTGCCTGACTGCTAATGAGAGTGGAATATCTGGCACAGTGCTTCGCTGGCTCCAGTGCTAATTTTGCTGACTAATTGTTTTTGTCATAATTTTCATCGACAAGCTTTTTTCTCCTGATAAAAATCGGACAGTAACTAATAAAAACAAGAGCACATGGACAAAAACTGAAATTAAATTAATGGAAATTTTCATCAACAAATAAAAAAAACCACTTAAATGTTTGACAGAGACTTAATCCAATCAGACTAATTTTTGTCATGTAGAACATAGAGACAAGTTGGGAATATATCCAATCACAGCTACTTTGGTTGTCTGGAAAGGTTGGATGAGTTAAGAGGGACATCCAATCACAGCTGCCTTAGCTTGATGGTGGTGGGATAAGTTGTGGAGCGATCCAATCAGAGCTGCTCTCTTTATGAATTGATATATTCATGTAGAGCAGGTTCACTGTCTGTTGTCAGTTCTGGTATTGTTACTGACGCTCTGCCTGGTAGCCTAAATAAAGGTGACTGCGTCATTCAAAAGTTCAATTTGTTTCTGTTGACTAAATTTACAGTTGATTTCATTGACTAAAATGTTAAATTTCATCAACTAAAGCTAGACTCAAATTAAGACACTTTAAGACTAAAACTAAAAGATTTTTAGCAAAAGACTTTAACTCAAACAAATTTTAAAAGTGTGATCAAAATTAACACCTTCTTGCTCTGCATGCTTCTTTCTTTTGGTCATTTTTACACCTCAAATTTGGCAGACTTTTCTCTTGGTTTGCTTTTATAATGCGTCTAATCAGTTGGACCGGAGCCTGTCAAATGCTGTGTTATCTAGCCTCCAGCCACTAGTTGGGGCTCTAGCTGCAGTCTTTGTTCTTGCCATTCAACCCACTGTTGCTTTATGAGCTTGAAAAACACAACTGGCTTCAAGTAATAACATTTTTAAGTTTGACACAGTTCAGGAGTAGTATTAGCCATTAAATAAAATTAAAGCTGCACTGAGGCTGCATCGGGTGGCACATGCATATTGACTGGTAGAGAGGATCAGAGGCTAGCGTTTTCGCAATGCTACCTTTAAATGGACAGTGGTAAATGGGCTTGAGCTTTCCTAGTCTTTTGACTCAAAGCAGCTTTACACTGCAGGTCACATCTACCTGTTCACACCCATTCACCCACTGATGGTTCTGAGTTTGATGTTAGTTATAAATCAGTATCAACTAACACATTCACACCCTTTCATACTCATTTACACACCACTGACGCAGCACTTGAAACAACTTGGGGTAAAGTGTCTTGCCCAAGGACTTTATCACTCAGCACACTGCGTTAGCCTTCTCTCTGTTGTGATATATTCGGCCAAAACCAGGCTACAATCACTCCCTTTTGATTCGCTTGCCTTGTTTCGTCCTCTTTTGGTTCAAATAGCTTTCACACCCAACATGAACCAAACTTGAGTCTGCCTGGAAAGAACTGGACCAGAGTTTTGTTTAGCCGTCACACCTCTACAAACAAACCTAAAATTCCAAAAAGTGAACCAGCGTTGCTTGGTCAGGAGCAAACATGTTAGGTTGAAAAAAACACCTGAAGTTGTACATCAGGGGTAAATAATCACATTCTCTTTTACATAAACACCACTTTAGGATTCTGTGTAAAAAAAGTCATCCGAAATAGAAACTTCATGCCATGCAGTCGATGCCTTTAAACTGCTCGCTGCATAGACAGATTGTGTTTGAATACGTAGAGATGTTCATCTTTGAAGTATGGTCCCATTGTTTTATGTCTCTTCTTGACTTATAATACTCACGGACTCCTCTGGTTCGTGTTATCATGTCTGACTTTCTTTGACTTTGCAGGAAATGTGGATAAAATGCTTGTAGAGATTTATGCCTTTAGATGCGAGCACTCTGGCAGAGGTTGGTTGTGTTATGCAATGAAGCTTTTGAGGTCCGAGAGTTTTTCTTCATGTACACTCAGGTCCATCAGGACGCTCACACATGCTGTCCAGATGCAGGAGGGTCCTTGGTGTGATGATCTGGACTTAGATACAGGTTGGTTTTATACCTGAGGGGGACTACAAAGGCTTCCCCTGCTGTTGGCTGAGCACATCAAGAGAGTCCTGAGAGCCAGAAGACAGATTTACAACCTCACAGACTCACTCACCTTTATTTAAGTCAGTTTTAAGATTCTCGTTTTCACAGAACGTTTCACCGCTTTCTAAGATACAGATTTGTCAGTAGAACAGAAAAGACCTTGACCTTGAAAGATAGTCTTGAATAACAACCAGAGCTGCCCATAAAGGGGACAAAGACGAACCAAGAGAGTTGATAGAGACATGATCCATCCTAAATCTAGACTAAGGCTGCCACAAACATCTATTTTGATAATCGACAAGTCAACGATTTTTTTTTTGCGATTGGTCGACTAATCACATCATGCATGAACTGCAGCTTACTGCACCAGCATGCAGCTGCTCTTGTATGACCATCATTAGCTTCCAGCTTGAAGTGTTTAAAACAGGGGTGTCCAAACTATGCGACCAGCTGGCTATTTTGAATTGGCCCCTAAAAGAGTTGAATGAATAAACACATTTTGATAACAGCAGAGAATATTATCAATCATACACATTACCTGCCATATTTACTTCAGCAAAAAGTCTCATTTACAGAATATACTGCAATATTCACCTTCACGCTCGAACATTCTTGCAGTTTACTCTTGTTTTGTGTCTGACAGTGAAGACAAACTGTCAGTTTCCCCATCTCCGCTGCTCAGAAGGTCATTCTGAGTAGATGTGAATTCAGTGATAGCCCTGGGTTACAAGGGCCCTTTGACAGGGGATAACCCACCCACAAATCCTATGACTTTTACCATACTAGACTTAATGTGAGGTGCGGCAAGTGGCTCAGTTGTCCTTGTATTCCTCTTGATGTGGCCCTCAATGTAAAAAGTTTGGACACCTGTGGTTTAAAGCGTGTGCAAACTAAAAATAAAGACAGTTAAGATGGTAGTTCATTCAACTTTAATGAACTTGGCAGCTGTTATTACGTTACAGCAAACACATGTGTTCTAAGGCTAATATAATAACTATCGTTAAGTTAATCGTTCACTGTTGACGCTAGCATTAGCAGCTAACTAGCCAATTGGCTTACCAAGATGACGGCCCCGCGCTGTCAGAAATTGAATCAGGCACGACATGCTTCCTTTTCATGCATCACCATCATAAAGCCATGGAAGGCATAGAAGTTCTGCCTTGCTGATTTTGCATTGCACATTCTTCTCTTTTGTTTAGGTCAAATGTTGCCAAACTTTAGAGCTCCATTGCCTGTTAGCCATGATACTGTTTGGGTATAACTCTTTCGGTAACATCACGGCTGACCCAGATTTACCACTACTGGGCATCAAGGACAGAAAGGCAGACAAGACAGTGGAGGACACAGCAGCAGCTTTGAGAGAAAACAACGCTTAAAAATACAGACAAATGTTGACCAATAAATTAGTAGACGATGGTTTTAATTGTTGATGTCGTCATATGACTAGTTGACTAATCATGGCAGCCCTGATCCAGACCATTCTTTAAAAAAATAATTAAAACTTAATACTTCCAATTTATTATGACAGCAGGAAAAGGTATTTGTTGTTGCCTGTTTCAAAACTTCTCCTGCTGAAATCGTATAATCCTTATTTCTGTGATATGAAAGATGTGATTGGGACTTTTCAATCCAACAGTTACACAATCAGCTTTGGCCTCTACAGCCTTGCAGGTTTTTTTTTTGTCAACTCAAAAAGATGCTCAGAGCATAAATGTTCTAAGCCAGTGGTTCTCAACTGGTCTGGCTTTGGGATCCTACATCAACTCTTAATGACAAACTCCAACAAGCAGCGTTTATTTTGTCCACTTATTATTTTCGTCATAATTTTCTTCAACAACCTTTTTTCCTCTGACGAAAACGAGACAATAACTAAGAAAGTAGTAGTACATAGTAGAGACATGTTAGGCATAACAGCAATTTATGTTGTGTGATAAGACTGGATGAGTAAAGGACATCCAATCACAACTGCCTTAACTCTGTCGTGGCGGGATTCAAGTGTAAACCGTGGCTTCAGAAATTCAAGGAAACATAAAAAATGCCTCATTTCATCAACAACAGCTAGACTAAAATTAAAACAATTTAGTTTACTAAATTATGACTAAAACTAAAAGATATTTTAGACAAAAGACTAACTAAAATAAAATGTGCTGTCAAAATGAGCACTGCCAACCAGAATTGAGGACAATGTTCAACTTCTCAAACGTGTTTATTAAAAACATGCTGCGCTTGGAATCTGAGATAGATCAAAATATTGGTATCACAAACGGTTAGATTAGAAACCAAAATGCCCTGCATGTGGTGATGCCAGAGAGGGAAATATTCCCTTTTACTCTCAGTTAGCTGCATTTTAATTGACACCAAATGTGCATCAGAGGACATGAGGCTTCAAGACTAGAAATAAACAAGTATGTTTGATAAAGCTCTTCTAAGTTGGAAAGTGTCACCAAATGTCCTAAAAGTGTTCTTACCTGTAAAGCTGTTTTGCATACTAACTTACAGCCCGTGAAGAGAGCTGGTCAAGCCTTTCTGCTGCATGTACAGTAAATATAGATGAAGAGGATCATGCTTTTGTCTCCTAAAAAGCTTCATTAACATTCCTCATTGTGTTTCCTCTGGATGAATTGTGCATTTTAATTAGTTTAGTATTGAGAAAAGCCTCAGCTTGATGACTGTTTTTGATGTTGATGCATTATTCCATGTTCATCTTCAGCTATTCACACATGGACCATCTGTGTATGCATAAATGTATATATGCATGTATTCACACACACTCACACAAACTCCAGCACACAGCATTGTGGCCCAGCTGAAGCCAACAGCTGGTGTCTGCATCCTGTGGTGTGTGTTTATGTGTTGTGGTTGCAGAGGGAGGGTGGGGTGGGGGGGCGCGTTGTTGGCAGGGATCTGGCTGGAGATGGCACACTGGCAGTGGTCTGGATTAAAGGATCAGGGCTGGTGTCAAACAAACATTGGATTAGCGCTGTAATCTCGCCCTCGCTGGCCTGAGCCTGAAACTGAGAGGCGAGACTGTTCTGGCCTTGCGTTCACACACCTGCCTGGATTAACAGAGACACTAGCGGGGCCTCGTTCAGACCTCTGGCCTCTCATGATGTAATGAGATCGTAAACGAGTGCAGGGGCTGTAACTCCTGCACTGAATGCCAATCACGGTGCCCCGGGGGTGGAAGCTCCAGGAGGAGGGCGATGAGGGCTGCTGTGAGTTGCATAATTTCTTCATTCATTTCAGACGGCAGGTTTGTAATTAATCCTGGCAGACACACAACAAGGTGGACATTTAGACAGCATGTCAAAGATTTTCCTGGCTGTGTTTGTTTTTCTGCCTTTGATTAGAGATGTCCCAATCTGCTATTTTGGCTCCTGATCTTGATCCAATTTTTTTGAATATGAGTCTCTGCTGATGCCAAGTCTTCATTTTATTTAATATTTAACCACAATAAAGCTGCTAGGTGTTTCAGTTTCTGTTTGTAAACCTTATTAAGTAACAAAGTAAGAAGCTGCCATTCCAATTGAACCAAGCCTCACTCAGTTCTGCTTGTTTTTTTTTTGTTAGTTTGTTGGTTTGTTAGTTGGTATGTTTGTTTGTTTTTTTCTCTGTTGGCAACATAACTCATTAAGTTATGGACAGCTTCAATGAAATTTTCAGGAAATGTCTGGATTGGGACAAGGAACAAATGATCAGGTTTTGAGAGTGATCCAGGTTAACTGTCTGGATCCGCCATGATGAAAAATGAGATTTTCGTGAATAACTACTGAACTAAAGGTAGGTATCATTTATGAATCCAATTAGGAATGGTATGTTGTCATGGTCGACAAATCTAAATATTTAGATGAAATAAAGGTAGGACTAACATTTACGGTGAAAATTGAAATATGGGTGAGGACTGTGGCACTGGCGGAGGTCTGTGCTCTCCGAGTGCTTTTCTAGTTGTAAAACTATTATAAAAAAAATCTACACAGAATAGTACATGTGAATAACTTGTATACTCATCCTTTATTACCGCATCTCGAGATAGAAACATTCAATATAACAATATTGAAAAGCAACAACATAAATGATATAGATTTCTTATAGATAAAACTAAACTTTATACATTCTTTTGAATGATGATTTTTTATGTTTCTGAAAAATGCTTGGTTTTCACAGAACTCGTCGTCATTTTGTATCATATCGATATCAAGATATCAGAAGTGAAAATGAAGATATGTTTTTTTGTCCATATCGCTCAGCCCTAACTCATATTTGCATACTTCTATCTCAAGAGTAGTCCTGCTGTAGGGGATTGAAACAGCCTTTAACAGCATGGGTGCAAACAGCATTGCACTTTTAACTTAAGTCTGTGATACTGTTTTGTGACAGCATGCCAATCAGAGCTATGTACTTAAATTTCCCCCACTTTCCATGACTGAATCTTGACTGGACCGTGCAGGGACATGAGCACGTCATTGCTGTAATAAAACCCCTCCTAATCAAATGACAGAAAAGTTTTGATTGGTGTTCTTGTGTGTGACGCGCCATCAAATGGGCATTTTTATGGTGGAATTTTGGGCTCCCCCTTTGGCTGGATGTTGGCTGGTAATTGACTGGAACTTGGCAGGCGTTTGGCTGGAAGGAGAAAATTGAAGTGGCTGCATCTGTTCAGTTTGAGTGTGCAGTGCAGACACTTTGAGCCCTCGATACAGTTCACTGCCTTTTTCATATGTCTTGCAGTCACGCAGAATCACATGTACCTGCTGCTTGTTGATGTCCTACATACTCAGCAGCTTCTCTATCCCCTGTGTGACATACTCTTCTGCTTTAGACACTCGAAAGTTGTGTGCATGCAATAGATCATGCTCACTAAAGAATCAGAATCTCTTTATTGTCGTTGTTTCTAAATACAACCAAATTAGTATGACCAGCAGTCAGTGTACGTCCTTATAATTTGGGTTTAAAACACGCAACAAAAACAAAACACATGACAAAAATGATAAAAGTGGCTGAGTGTTATCAAGTGCCATTGTGGCTGGTGTATAAAATGATGTTCTGTTTGTTCAGTGTGCTGATTGCTGTGGGATAAAAACTGTCTCTGAGCTGGATGTACGTGTTTTGGCTGCCTTGTACCGTCTCCAACAGTTTAAAAAAGTTGTGACCAGGGTGAGATGGTTCCCTTTTGGACTTGTGAAGTATGTCCTATAGACATGTGTAAGTGGCTGTCTAGTAGGGGTGGGAGAAAAAATCGATTCACAGAAGTATCGGGATTTTTTGTTTGACGATTTTTAAATAGATTTTTTTGTTCAAAATTTTTTTTTTTTTCCAAATTTAAATGCTTCATTATAGTCTGTGTTAATCAGCCACTTTTAAATGCAGTCCAGGCTTTTGAGGAGAGAGTATAAACAGCTGGTTAAAATATATAGGTGAATAAATTCTAAAAACAGACTCACATGTGATGTGTATTTTTCCTGATTTTGTCTGTAGCCATCATCATTGCTCATCTTTTTTGCTGGTGCTAAAAAAGCGAAGTAAAAATTGGCCATAAAAATTGGCCATATCGTAGAATCGCAATTTAAATCAAATCGGCACCTAAAAAATCAAATCGAGAGACAAGCATATGGTCCCAGCCCCACTATCTAGCTTGTCAGGTTAATCCTCTTCAAGGTTCAGAAACATGTACCAGTTTAATCCCGAGTTTTGCTGATGTCATCCTCTAAATATGAATCAGAAAGTCTTAAATTAAAGACTCTGCTCTTTCTTATTTGTCAGCTGACCTGTTAATCCCCTGATATTCAGATAATAATATTGATATTCTGATTATCAGCCTTTATGTTTCATGAACTCCTTCCCTTTGCTCATGACGTCGAGGTCACAGCGGACATTTCAGCTCAGGTGGAACTCACAGCGTTTGTTTACTGGCCTTTAGAGATGCCAAGTCAGCGTCATATGTCCTGCTCAGGGCTTTATGTTGTGCTGTGACATTTTCCTCAGCCTCTTCTTATTTTTCCTGTTCAATAGTCTGAATGTAGCAGCATGAGTGAAGCTCGAGGGGCAGAACATATAGAACTATATGACCTTCATGAACGTCACTGTTCTTCTGATGCTCCTATGGAGTTAAAGCTTAAACATTTAAACATTATTGCATCTAATAAACACAGATTTAAGTTTCAGACTGAGCTTATGACAACCAGGGGGAAGTTTGTGTTTTTACTGAACAGATGAGACAAAGAAAGTGCTTCATTTTTGTGCCCTAATTTGTCCAATTAAAGCTGTATACGGTCGGTGTTTCGGACTTTTTTACTGTTTTGGTTGATAAATATTTCTTTGGGTTACAGAAGGGGCTGGGTAATATGGCCCAAAATTAAAATTCCTGATTTTTTTCTACAACACTCGATTTATGATTTTAATGTTTTTTCCTCTCTCAAAGAAACAAAAAACAAACAAACAAAACAAAGTCAGAGTAACAAAAAATGACATAAATATTAAAATGTATTCCCCAACCAAACAGGATTTCCCTCTTTAAATTTAAATATTTTACATAATTTGCCGGTTTATTCTCTACCTTAAAGGGCCTACCATCATGAAAAATGTTAGTTTTCAGTGTTTATATTTTCAAAAACTGCAAAAACTTGAATTGGACAGAACCAAGAAAAAAAATCTTGATTTTAAGTTTTTTAATCTTGTGCAGAAAATACTTCAAATGATTCCATTAAATTACCTCCATCAGGAGATGATGTTATCGCCAGTGTCTGTTTTTGTTTGTTTGTTTGTTAGCTTGTATGAAATTTTCAGGAAATATCCGGATTGGGACAAGAAACAAATGATACGATTTTTGGAGTGATCCAGATAAGCGTCTGGATCCGCCATGATGAAAAATGCAATTTTTTTTAATAACTACTGAACTAAAGTAGATATCATTTTGAATCCAATGGCTAATGGTATGTTTTCATGGTCAAGGAATCTAAATATGTAGATGAAATAAAGGTAGGACTAATATTTATGTTTAAAATCACAATATGGGTGAGGACTATGGCGCTGGCGGAGGTCTGTGCTCTCCAAGTGCTTTTCCAGTTGATGTATATCCCAGCCCTAGCCCTGGGTATAAATCCAAACATCCATTATCTAAACTGCTTTTCCCTTTTAGGGCCACGGGACTAAAGCCTACCCTAGCTTACATTAGGTGGGAGGTGGGTACACCCTGAACCATTCGCCAAATAGGGAGACTAACAACCATTCACACTCCCACCTAAGGGCACTTTGGAGTCACTAATCAGCTTAATGAGAAAGTTTATAATCTGGTGAAGAAAGATGGAGAACCCATGCATGCATAGGGAAACGTGTAAAGTCTACACAGAAGACTCTGACCGACCTGGGGATCAAACCAGCAGCCTTCTTGCTGTTAGGCACATGCACTAGGGGAAAAAAAAAAGTAAATTATGAGTGGAATTAGTTTTGTTGCAGGGACACACGCTGGCAAAGAGAGAGGCATCATTAGGTTTGTTATCTCCTGTGCAGCACTGACTGACTGAGGAGCTCAAATTAGACAAAAACTGGAAAGACTCCACCATTTCTGACTGGAGCACAAAGACTCAGTGGTGGAATAACTCAGATATGGAGCTCCTGGTTGGAATTGTATGCTAATTTAATTGAGGGTATAAGAGTAAGTCATGTTTCCTCAACTATTTTTTAATATCTGATCATGAAAACAAATTCTGCATGATCATTTGTGGTTCATTAATGTTCATGAATGTGCAAATAAGACTTCTTCACATTGGTTTGGACTCCATTTCAAACCCTCCGCAGCAGTTGTTGTCCGGCTCTGGTTGACACTCTGCAGACGTCTTTGTTTTGGCTCACGTTATGTTTGATTGTTTGGCTCCTGCAGATTTTCTGTGAGTTATGGCAGACATATTTGGCAGGCTGTGTTGACTGGCTGAGCTTCGTCATAGTAATTTGGCGATGTGTGTGTGTGAAGGTTCAGCAGAGCTCTGTTTAAATGACTCAGGTGATTAGCAGCCTGCAGAGTTACTGATGGACTGTCTGACGGTGAAGCAGCTGGGACGCTCACAGGCACAGACTGATGGGAGGATGGTGGATGAGGGGGCTTCTGATTGGCTGACTGACTGTGGCTCCGACATGTCTGATGGAGCCCTGGTTGTTATGATATATGTACAGTTTCACCATTAAATCCCCTCCTCACCATTTTATTAGTTTTTAGTAAATGGTAAAGAAGCATCCCAAAGCACCAGTGTCAAAGTTCCCTGAAGCAGGCTGTGCTCTCTTCTCTGCTTCGCATGTGCTTGAAATTATTAGGATGGCATGAGATTTTAATAATCACATTGATTCTTTTTCATTGCCTTATTTGACACTTATTTTGCTCGCTGGACTCCCAAGGTTAAAACCTTTGCACAAGTTTCCTTCCAACAGAGACACAATAATAATTTGTAAGTTGTTTGAAGACTGTTTTCACCAGGGCTGGACAATATGACCTGAAGATAAAATCCCTTTTTTTTACTACACTCTTTACAATTTTCATTGGATTTTTCCCTCTCTTTCAGAAAAAAAGAAAAAAAAAAAATCAGAGAAACACAAAAATGACATAAATGTCAAAATATATTTCCTGACCAAACAGAATTTCCCTCTTAAAATTAAAGTGTTTTAGATTAATTCTCTACCTAAAAGGGTCTACCATCATAATGGTGTGGCCACACCAGATGCGAATTCGCAAAGACGCGCGTCTAGATTACATACAAAGTCAATGCAAAGACAGCATTTGGAGCGTCCGGCGCGTTTGGGGCGTCAAACGCCTCGACGCTCAAGTCGAAAATATTGAACTTTTTAATGCAAATTCGCGTGACACTGTGGCGCAGATGCCAATCAGCGATGACATTCCCCCCCGACGTCATTGATTTGATGACGTGTGACGCTCCGGCCTACTGCTCAAACCCCTCTGAAAGATGGAGGAGAGGTTTATCTGCGCTGTTTGCTATCATCCGGAGCTATACGATTCGACGTGTGTACTCTACAGAGACCGGAAAAAAAGGATCAGGCTTGGGTGAAAGTCTCTGAGGAGGCAGGTTTTAAAGGTAAGTTCTGTAAATATTCGTTTCCAGCTGGATTTGCCTGCATGGCTTCATCACTGAGTCCGACAAGCTCCGGCTCTCTACTGCGCCTGCGCAGTGACGCAGGCGCAGTAGAGCTTGTAAAATGGTCCAGCGTCCAGCCTCGGGCGTTATGCGCGGCGCGTCACAGGCGTTATGCGCGTTTGAATACGCCAATTCACGTCCGGTGTGGCCGTAGCATAAAATTGTCAGTATTTATATGTTCAAACATGCAACAATTTACAATTAGACTGAGTCAAGAAAAAGAATCTTGCTTTTAAATGTTTAAATCTTCTGCAGAAAATAATTTTGATTATTATGTTTATTTGATATATATCCCAGCACTTGCCCTGGATATAAATCCAACCATCCATTATCTAAACTCTTTTCCCCTTTTGGGGTGACAGGGGCTAGAGCCTAACATAAAATAAAAACTGTTCCAAAAAAATACATGATTCAAGTCTTGCCTTTGTGTTGTGAGAATATATTCTCAAACCAAACAGGCTTTCCCCCTTAAAGTTAAAGTTCATGGCATTAAATGATGATTATGTAGTTCAGAAAGAAGCTGATTTGTTTTGTACATAAACACTGAAAGCTAAACTATTTTTACAGTATATCAACATGAAACTCTCTGATCAGTATTAAACCTCATTCGATAAAAATACAAGCTTTAACTTGTGCCAAACCCAATGGGGCTGACCATTATAAAAACTGTACATTTTCAGTATTTAGATTTTCAAACATTACAACAACTTTTAATTGAAGTAAGTCAAAAAAAATCCTGTTTTCAATTTTTAAATCTTTTGCAGAAATTATTCAAATTAATAAATTTAAATGATTTATTGCCCAGCCTTTGTTTTCACAATGTTTTGCTCTGCCATTTTTTGCATGGACAGTGTAGTTTGTACAGTGTAGTTTCAGCATCAGTGTTGATGCCTGCCTACTTCTGAATTACAAGATGTACTTTTCATAACAAGTACCAGCATGTGCTTAGATTAAAGAGGACAGTTGATAACATTAATGAACTTTGTTTTAAGTCATTTGTTAGTCATTTAAGTCTTTTTTCTTTGAAAGGGAAAAAAATGATTAAAATTGCACCTGGAGTTTTGTGAGAAAAAATCTTTGATTTTACTTTGAAGCCATGTTGAGGCCAACCCTTGTCTCTGTTGCACAAAATTCAACGTAGTAAATTCAAAGGTGAAATTAGAAATCAGTGGAATGTAACCTTTGTAAGTGTACAGCTCAGTGAGTGACCCTGTTAAAGATGGGGAGTGGAGACTTGAACAATGTTATCCCAAACTGGAATTTAAAGAAACTTGTAGCTATGATTTCGAATAAATGTTTGTCTCCAAACTGCAGTCTGCGATGGAAAATTGAAGAGATTTATATCAAACTACGTCAATGAAGTTGTGAAGTTAAAGGAAAAAACGTTAAAGATTCACTTTTAAGTGTAGGAGATGTGGAAAAAAAGCCACTTAAAACTGCAGCAGGGGCCTTTCTCAGGCCTTTCTGAATGGAGTTTGTTCTCCCTATGCATGCATGGGTTCAGAATGGGCAATCTGGCTTCCCCCCACAGGCTCATTAGGTAAACAGGTGACTTCAAGTTACCCTTAGGTATGAGTGTGAGCCTGAATGAAAGTCTGTCTCTCTATGTGGCCCTGTGATTGGCTGGTGACTGGTCCAGGGTGTACCCCGCCTCTCGGCCAATGTCAGCTGGGCTAGGATCCAGCCCCCCGTGACCCTGGAAGAGATGAGCAGCATAGATAATGAACGGATGGATATTGCAGCTGGAAAATTTTGCTATATCATATTTTTTTATATCATTCAGTCCTTGTGTGAAGTGAAGGTTATAAAAGGTTATCATCGGAGTCAAACATCAATCTGAGTGTGAGCCTGCAATGAAATGGCTTCATTCACTCAACATTCAGCTCACCAACAGAGAGAAACCTTGAAGTGCTGCGGGAGAGGGGGCAGAGAGCCCAGGAGCTAAAACCTGCAATCATCCTCCAAGAGGTCAGAGTCATGATCAGACTCGAGAATGAAATCATAAAGGAGGCCATGTTTAATGTTGAATGATGCCTGTGGATATAAAATAGCTTCTGCTTTCTATTTTTAATGCATTCGCTTCATTTCAGGATGATTAAAAAGACTCAATGTTTAAAAATCTTTACCTAGAGTGTTTTGGTTTGGGATTCTCTGTACCAAAAAATGTATTTTTCAAAGTCAGGATGTCTGAGGTGATAACCAGGGTCAATTTTTAATTTGGTCATGTAGAAAGACAAGTTAGGAATATATCCAATCACAGCTACTTTGGTTGTATGGAAAGGTTGGATGAGTTCAGAGGAACATCCAGTCACAGCTGCCTTAGCTTGGTGGTGGTGGGATAAGTTGTGGAGCGATCAAATCAGAGCTGCTCTCTTTATGAAGTGATATATTCATGTAGAGCAGGTTCACTGTTTGTTGACTGGTCCTCAGTCCTGGTATTGTCACTGAGATGCTCTGCCTGGTAGCCTAAATAAAGGTGACTGCATTTCACTCAATTTTACAAAAGAAAAACAAAAATAACAAAACAACAGAAAGAAAGAAAACTTTAAAGCATAGAGGGGCAAAAATATCTGTGTACTAAGATGCATAGCAAAAGTCCACAGTAGGTTCCCCTTGGATGATGGTACATGAGTTAATAGACAATCATGAAGTGTCCGTAGCACCTTGCCCATCCATAGAAATATAAAACTGTACAAATGTCCAAAGAACAATAAAAGAAAAAGAAAATAACCCACCCAAACAACATCTAGGCACCTATCTACATGAAAATATTCTAAAAAACCGAGTTATTTTTGCATTTATGAAGGTCGTTTATTACAATAGACCACATCTCAATGATATGGTACCCTTGGTCCATGGGTACGGGCAGTGGACATCTTTAAATAAGCTATGTCCAAATACATATAAATACATAATACATAAGAAACCGAGCCAGTCAGCGGGAGGTCATTTAACTTGAGAGTTACAGGAGAGCAAGGTAGTACTATATCAAATATTGCAGAGAGGTTAGAGGCAACTGATCTCCAAAATGCAGCCACTCCCAAAACGTATGCATAAAAGAGCCAACTGTCTTTAAAGAGCAGAAAGAACACAGAGAAATTTACAGTATTTTGTCAGTTTAACTCATGACTAAAAGCTATTTCAGGCAAAAGACTATAACTTGAACTAAATTAAAAAGTGCTCTTCGTTAACTCTTCTCTCCAGACACTCCTGCTTCTCCAAATCTGATGGAGATGATGATTTTACCTTGTGAAAACTAAGTTAAATCAGAATTTACAGTTATTGTTAGTGCATGTGCCAAATAGCAAGACGGTTACTGGTTCAGTTCCCATGTCCCATGTCGGTCAGAGTCTTCCTGTGTGGAGTTTATGTTGTCCCTGTGCATATGTGGGTTCCCTCCAACCACTCTAGCTTCCTCCCACAGGGCAAAAGCATGCACATTAGGTTGATTGGAGACTCTAAATTGGGCTCCTGTAGCCCCATAAGTAGGCCTGTCGCGATAATCAATAAATCAGTTAACTGAACAATAAATAAATACGTCCTCAGTAAGTTTGCCGGCTTCAATAAAATGACATGCATGCATGTTTGTTTTCTTCCTCTCTTTCTACCAAGCAGGCTGGATGAGAAGATGGCTCACTCCGTCCATCTTTCTCAACGCCTGGGCGCATTGGTTCTATAGCGGGATGAGCGGGTTTAGGGGTAGTGATGCATCTGCCATTCTTTCAATATTTGAGGGAGAGGTGGGGCTGCTCGCACTTTCAGAGAGAGAGAGTTGAAGCAAGCGTCGTGGAGTAACAAGGAAACAAACACTAATATGAATGATGGCATGAAAGCGATGGTTCCTAAGTTAATTGTGGGATTATTTTGGTTTTATACAAAATAAACAAGGTGTGAGCTCATGAACACCAACAAACCGATATGTTGAATGTGTTTGAAAGTAGTGGCGATGAAGAAGGGGAGGTGCAACGGAGCCTCGTCCTGACAGTCTCAGCTTACTGAGGTGTTTGGTCTGCAAAGTAAAACAGCGCAAAATGGTGCACTCACAGACAGTGTTGTTCGCTACACTGCAAAAGAAATGCAACCCTTCCATACGGTTGAACAATCAGCAGTTCAGGAAATGTTACAAACATTTCAGAGACAGGGTCTATTTTTTGTTGTTGTTTTTGATTATTATAGTAATTGAAAAACCTGCAGTTTTTCCCAAAAAGACGGTCCATTTCATTTTCATTGTTTTTTTCCCCTCTTTTTTGTTTGTTTGATGTATTATATTGTTTAATTTATTTTATTTAAAAGCTCTTAACCTTCCAATTACAGTTAAATACTCTTAAGAAATTAAAGTGCACTGCTTTTGACATGGGGTACTCGCTTAATTACGACATATAATTACATAAATGAAAACATTATGTTTCAAAATAACATTGACAATATAATAGTTTATCGGATATAATTTTTGGGACAATTAACGTCCAGCAAAATTTGTTATCGTGACAGGCCTACCCATAAGGAATGAGCGGTGTAGATGATGGATGGATGTTGCCTTGTTGTTTCATCATTTAAACTGATTCCTGGAGTGCAGATGTCCGATCAGTTTATTGGTTCCCTGCAGCACGCTGATGTCCTGTGTCTCCGTTTGACTCTCTTTTCCTCCTCAGTATCTCCTTGCCCTGACCGCTGCTTCAAACATTCGTCATAGTTTAGAGTAAGACGTGAGGATTTCTTTTCTCCCCTCTGCACGCCCTCATGTTGTAAAGTCACCGGAGAATTGAACCATTTTTCCGTCTCTAAGCCCAGTGTGTAGCTGTGGGAGCAGACTCAAAGTGTGTGAAACTACATCACGGAGGCTGAGATGCCGTCGGTGAGGATGGTAAATGGTTAGGCAGTGGTCTGTGGAGCCATAATGGTGGTTGGCCCCTCAGCCTTAGCAGACTTCTCATTACCCGGCCTGTAAGTGGATGACTTCTAACGTGGAGGTGACAGCTCGCGGCTGGAGACGAGATCGAGTTGGATCTGTTCGTTTAACAACCCCAGACTGAGATAAAGAATATGGAAAGGTTGGCAGTGAACAGGAGGATGGGTATGTTCTGCCAGCTTGACTAAATCATGGTTCAGTTCTTTAGAGGTTATGGTTTTCTCAGTATTGTAATGTTTTATACTGGGACTGTGTTGAACATGGATATAGCCTCAGTGATGCCATTCGTTTGTTTGACTTGAATTGAACCTTATTCAATTTGAATCTATTCAAAAGACCAATAAAAAACAGAAATAAAGGAAAGAATAGTGTAGTCGTTACATGCAATATGTATGAAAATGAGTGCAAGGAAGTAAATCTTATCAAGTCCCACCTCTTCTCCATCAGTTAAATAAGCATAAATGCGTTCATATTTTATATGCAATAATTTAGTGATCTAACAAAAAAAAACAAACAAAGACATTTAATAACCCAAAGATGGTGAACACCACATTAGATAAACAGGCTTTGGCTTGCTTTCAGTCAATCTTCATAAAAACCAGCTATAACTTTTGTTTGTGTGATGCCACAGCTTTGGCCTGAAGCAAATCAAAGTAAAATGGAGGACAACTGATCCCATTTGGCACTAGAATTGAAGGGCTAATAATAACAGGGCCAAGCTGAACCCTGCCCTCAAAGGTTATATCATTTACAATCATTAAATGGCATTTAGGTTCTAGTTTGAATAAAAAATAATCAGAAACACATGAACTGTAAAGCAGTATTTGTTTATGTGGTAAAATATCTAAAGAGATTTATTTCTAAGGTGTCTTGGTCAGAACTTTTATGTTAAAGAGGTTTACGTATTTCAGTGGTAATGCTGCTGTCAGTCCAATCATCTGGTGTGTTTGACCATTTACATTGTGTCTTGGGTATGTATATTATCAAGAACTTAATTTAACCCTTTGACTGGCATTGTAACCGTGCGGTTGACTTTTTTCCGCCACTTTATTTAAAACTCTGAAAGTCCTTTTTTTGTCTGTTTTTCCTTATTCACCTCTCTATAGTGTGTTTGTTACACCAATATATATCCAATTGGTTGTGCTGCTGAACATGAATATAATTATTTAAAAATTGGAAAAAATTGGACATGAATCTTTGCTGCAAAGCTCCTGAGAATCTAACTGGAAGAGAATACAGTGGAGAAAGAAATAATCTTTTTACATATTTACAGATCCTCTAGCAATCATAATTTAGCTGAAGGAAATAAATTTGGTGATAAAAATTTGTATTTATGGTGACCCAGAAAACGAAGTCAACAGCTAAATATCACAGTTTTGCCCTCTGTGATGTTTTCATTTAAAAATCAAACAAACAAAAAGAACGTTGCAGAAATTAAATAAATCTTTGCATGCCGAGGATAAACCTAAATAGGAAAGCTGACCTGCATACCTGCTTCCTGATTGGGTAATCTGAAAAATAAAACCTGAAATGTTGTAAAATGAAGAAGGAAAGCAATTTACCAACAAATAATTTAATGAGTATGGAAGAGGAGGGGTTACAGACCATGTAGTTGACTTTAGAGCAGTCTGCCTGTGACAGAAAACACTAATCTAGGTAGAAGCTGTATAGTTATGACCTAATAAACCCCAGAAAGTAAGAAACAGGGTTTTTTAAGGGGCATTTTCTTCAAAGAAGCAAAGAGCATTCCCCCATGAACTGACAGTTAGTTAAAGGCGTAATGTTTTTCTCTAAAACAAAACAAATTCAACAAGATTCAGCACAGTATTTACTTAGACATTACTGAGGCATAGTTTTTTATTTTAACGCATTTTGAGGAAACTCTCTTTTCTTTAATTTTACAGTGACTTTGCTCTTATTTAAGGCCTTCTTTAAACAATGAAATATGACACTAGAAACCAAAATAATCTCAGTTGTATCTTTCTTTGTTTTGATAATTTTATTGTCAACCGTGGATATTAAGTGTTCTAGATATTCTGCTGAAGCATCTAAAGCCTCATTAGCATATTACTGCTTCAGTCTCTCTTTTCTCTCACATCATCACTTGTGTTTGAGTTATTCCCATGGATAGGTTTTTCGTTCTCTCCAACAACAGAAGAAATTCTTATGTTGTAAGTTTGTGTAGTTATGAATATCTGCACTCCTTTTAAGTGTCAAACCATCTCTTGAGAAACATTTGAAGCTGCGAGTTTGTCTTTGTGCTTCTGTGAACACTGGGTTTAGTCTGGGAGACAGCTGTGGAGATGAAACAAAACAGCAGCGAGTGAACTGAAGATCTTTAAACAAACTCCTTCACAATCACCACAAAGAAGTGCTTTTAGGGCTGTTATTTTTGAGTCTTAGTAATAATTTGTAGTTTAAAGTTGAGAAAACTGGACAAATGAGTTTTGTTGATGGACAAGAAGATATATATCTTTATTTTTTAGTACAAAATAATCTGCCCATCTTCAGTGTGATTCTGCTCCAGAGACTCAAACATGATGAACATCCAATGTTAGGTAGTGGTTTGTTCAAAATTCACCTAAACACATGGTCATTGTGAGCCATGGGCTTGTTTTGAAACCCCAATTAAGAGACCCTCATGAGGACCTACTCAGTTTGTTTTGGCACTACTTCAGTACACAGCAGCCAACATGCACTTCCGCCAGCTGATCAGCTACCGTCTGCAGGCCTCACAAGAGGAAGCGACCACCATCAAACCAGATAAATGGGTGTTTGCAGTGAGCTTGACACCAGATTACTTCAGATACTTGGGAATGCTTGTACACCCAAATCACCTTCAACTGGAAGCTGGTGCATCGAGTGGCAGCATTATTTGGTGTCATCCCTGGTACCATTTCATGACTAAGGATTAAAGTTTGTGATACTAAAGTCAAAGACAGGCACTAAAGTGAT
Organism: Scarus forsteni; assembly: GCA_036419115.1. Classification (NCBI taxonomy): domain Eukaryota; kingdom Metazoa; phylum Chordata; class Actinopteri; order Labriformes; family Labridae; genus Scarus; species Scarus forsteni. The sequence continues at coordinate 10,220,461 of JAZDUH010000443.1, forward strand.
CATCCCAGGAAGACAACCAGGAAGAGAAGGCCGGTTCCTCACCCTTGCTTCACTGAAGGACAGTAGGCTTTCCTCTAGTGAGCAGGAATTTTGGTACATCTTTCTTGGGTACAACCCTAACATTAGGATGTGTTGCCCATTCAACAAATGCCTGATCCTTACAAGTTGTTCCTTGTTGTAAAGATGACATAGCCTTGCAGAGCAGACAGACCTGCCTGACTCATTGTCTGAAATCCTAGATGTCTGTCTTGCCAACAGACATCTAGGACGACAATAGGAAGTGACTGCATGTTTGAAAACGATGGCACTTTCTGAAGCGGTCTCAATATCTGAGTTTTTTTAATCAACAACGGACTCAATTACTCGGTGGGAATTGTCTTTGGCGAGGTTTATGTCACATATTAGTGTTAAATGATACGTGTGTGGTATAATTGAATGCAAGAAGATAGTGTAAGGTAGTTTAAGCTAATGGCTAACAACTGCACAAGCTGCTATGTCAAATGTAGCAGCTTTGTTTGATGTGGATTGGTCTGTGATGAGTGTGACGAGCCAAAGGATCATCCAATCACAAGGTGCTGTTGTTTTTAAAGGTTCTGCCTCTGAAAATATTTTTAAACAGCTCTTTCCCAGATGGATTAGTGAAATATTTCTGTGGGGGATATATGGAACTGTCCATATGGTGTCTCAGGTTAAAAATGACAAGTCATGCTTTACAAAGATATAAAATATAATACCAATTGGTGTAACTAAAAGGTAGAAATAAATACCTGAAATAATGTTGAGGAGTGTTGTTTTGTGTCTGCCCTTTCTGTACAGATGCAGAGCAGATCTCCGTCACTGTAGCTTACGTTCCTACTTGTCTATCAATCAATTGTTCAATCTGTATTTGTATAGTGCCAATTCTTACCTAAAGGTACTTTACAATTAAAGCAGGCTAAAGCCATACTTTTCATTTACAAATACACATACTGTTATATACAAGTACATATAATATAGTTATTTATATTTGCACACACATCCAGAGATGTATCCATCCAGACAGAGACAATGGGACTAAAAATAAGAACTTATGATAATATCAAACGCATAGACACCAAGGTCATAAATCTGTCCTCATCACATTTGTCTTTGATGATTAGAGACTCAATCAATCCTTGTTTTTATAGCATCATTCTTATGCTATGTACTTAAAACAAAACAACCTAAAAAATTTCAAACTCTTACAACTGCTCCCTCAAAGATGGGTGCGAGGGACAAGTGAGTTCAACATAAGTCAGAACTCTGCTGAGCTCAGACCTCGTCAGGAATGTAGATGCCTTATTGACAGCTCTGAGATCCTTGGCTTGATCTCAACCGAGTGACAGTGCCGCAGCATTCTCGCTAATTAGCCCCAAAAGATTCAAAGCAGCTAAATTGAAGGAACCGACTTCTTCACCTCCTCCCAGTCAGGGTGCTCGGATGTGTGAATGACCCTGCTGCAGCGCTGTCTGAAGGCCGCCGTCAAACTGCAAACCATTTAGAGGCTGGCTCTTTGTGGCTTTGTCGCTCGCTAATGAAAGTTCCCCAGAAATTTACACGTCCAAGGTCATTTTTTCTATTCATACAGAGGCCAGAAAGAGCGAGCATGTCTGCAGCTCTTGTTCATATGCCACGCTGCTTTATGATAGATCCTAACAGGCTAATAAATCACCGTGCTGGTCATAACTGCTACGGCGATTTTTGCTCAAAATGTCCAGAACCTGCAGCATTTTTCAGCCTTTGTTGAGCTGCACAATAGATAAATTGCTTTAAACTTGCACTTGCATGCATCTTTTTTTACTCATTCTGCTGATCATCTGTAGTTTTGATCATCATCATCAGCCCCCATTCATCAGCTTCATCCCAGCTTACCCCCTCCCTTTCTCTTCAGCTTCTCACGGCCTCACAGCAGCTCAAATGATGAAGACTACAGACTGTCGCCTTGCCATACCAGCTCTAATCACACAGCTCTAATTCAATTAGCTCCCATTTCAGGGAGAACAGAAGCTGTGGATGGGCAGAGAATTAAGAAGGGAGGAGAAAAGAGCAGTGGATCCTTCTCCCTTTGTCAACCACTGTCATATCTCAGCTACATCCAGATCTATTACCCCCGCCCCTGCTGTAAAATATGCCCTTTACTCCCCATCATGTTATCTGCAGCGGGGTATAAATGGTCCAGACTGAGCTTATTTGGGGGAAAAAATGTCTGCTATCACTTTCTGAATACCACAAATGAAATCAATTAGTCATTAATGAAGTCTCCAGTGATGGCTTTTGTCCCCTCCTATCTGAGTGCCATATTACAGCACATACAGAGAATGCACCAGAGTCCTCATTAAACACTAAAGACTTCATTTAGAGCGACTGCTGCTGTGGTTTTTCAGGTGTGTGAGAGCAGCAGATGAAAGAGAGCGAGGTAAAGTCCTCTTAAGCCTGCGATGCCTTAATTATCAGACATCAATGTGAAATAAGAGAGGGAACGTTTTTAATTACACAGGTTAGATAATAGTCATTTCAGGTGGAGGGTTAGTCCAGTCCTGAAGGAGCTACAGATTACCAAATCTCCAGGTGGAAGAAGAAACGATTTCACCCCTGATGCATCATAAACGTAAGGATGCTTAGCTTTGTTTGGACACTTTAATACGAGCAGTGATAACAAACAGCTGTCGGCAGCTTGTGTCTGAGCGTCTGGGCAGAGTGTGGCATGTATGTACTCTGGTTTAAACCGCAGAGGAGTTTTAAGGCATACAAACGTTTCTTTGAAATGTAAAACATCGGAGAGGCACTTTTGAACTTGTGGAGAAGGAGAGAGGAACATTTCCACACGTAGGCAGACGGGAATATAGAGCAGCCACCAGACGTGTCAGGGTGTGACTGCGTTTGTGAGGCAGGCTCAACCCAAATGCATCCCACAGTTTTCAAGCTTTTTCACGCTCCAATCCAGGGATCATCAACTACATTTTTACACGGGGTAGTTTTTTTCTTGACATATGCTTTGGGGGCCAGATTCAAGAAACCAGATATAATTAACACAATTATCCACAAACACTTATGATGAAATATTTGGTCCAGTTAATATATAATTCACTATCAGTCACCATTCCTCAGTCCTGAAGCAGCCACATGGGGTTTTACTCTGCACATTATTTCATTTAGCAAACAAGGAAGACAACAAGTAGACCTGTTGCGGTAAAAAATTTTGCTGGATGATAATTGTCCCAAAAATTATTTCCCATAAATGATATTATTGTCAAGAGTATTTTGAAACAGAATTTGTTCATTAATGTAATAATAATACATCTCATAATAAAGTGAGTACACCGTATCAAACGCAATAAACTTTAATTTCTTAAAAGTATTTAACCATAATTGGAAGGTCGAGCTTTTAAGTAAACTAAATTAAACAATATAATACATTTAACAACAAAAAAAGAGAGAAAAAAAGACCCAATGAAAATGAAATGGTCTCTCTTTTAAAACTCTATTAAACCAATGCACCCTGGTGTTGAGACAGTTGCGCAGAGTGAGCCATCTTCTCATCTAGTTTGTTTGGTAGAGAGTGGATGAAAACAAACATGCATGCACGTGTCAATTTATTGAGGCCTGCAAACTGACTGAGGTCGTTTTTATTTATCGTGCGGTTAATTGATTTACTGATTATCATGACAGGCCTAACAAGGGCCAAAAAAAGAACAACAGAAAAGAATAGAAAGTCTGTGAAGGAAGCCATAATTCTTAGTCAAAATGTAGAATTATGAGAAAAAAAAGTCAGAACTGTAATTAAAAGTACGAATCATTTAAAAAGAAGAAAAGAATATGATTTTTATGAACCCTTTAGCTCCCAGCTCAACTGTTTGGCAGTGGTTATTAAATTCAGAAATATTCAATGTGCTAAATAAACATAACACGTCATTGTCTGTTTCTTTCAATGTTGTATGATAAAGAAAAAACTGTAAACAAACCAAAGGTACTGATATTTTGTCTGTGGAATTTAAAGGTTTAAAAACCAAACAGCTAATTTTATTATTACCATTATTATTACTTTAAATACTTGACTTAACAGTATCATCTAATTTAAGTTATTTTTGCGTTTTCCAGACATTTCTGCCTTTTCTTATTGATTTTGTACAGAATCTTTGTGCATTTTTATGCCATCACACAATCAACTGTTGGCTTTTAAAACCTTTCAATCCCACACAAAGACAATATCTCTTATTTTATAAGTTTGTGGTTTTCTCTGCTTCCTAATGTGTTAATGGAACCAAACAATGATTTGATTTTTTTCTGTTTCTCAAAGGATAAGTTTGGTTTCTACAGCTTTCACATTGTTTATAGAATGAAGTAGAACAATATACTCACCCAGAAGGCTTTCCTGATCCAAACAGTGCTTCGGGAGATATTTAGATCCAAAATCGAGCGGTGGACATCCGTATAATGGTAGCACACGGGGAATGTATAGCGCTGCTCCTAAAACTGCATTAATTGTCCAAAAACTCATTAGTTTCACCAGTATTTCATCACAGTCCGCTCACGCTGCTCCTCCACGACAGTCCGTGTAGCTCCAGACATGTCTTTGTGACTGTGCTGACCTCTGAACTGAAACTACTCCTTGGCCAGCTGTTCTTCTCTTTGCCTCCGCGTCCTCCTTTTGATGAGCTCCTCATCTGTAAACTCTGGCTCGAAACTGTAAGGACACCCATCATATTCAAAGTTCTCCTCCACAACATCTTCATCCGATAGATATTCGTCCATTTTGCACAAAACTGGAAGAAGAAAGTTGTTTGATAGCCGGCTGTCTTCCCCTGAAACAATGAGCCGTGCTGCGCATGCGCGGAGGCAAACGTAAACAAAGTCTTCAGTTCAGAGGTCAGTACAGTCACACAGCATGTCTGGAGCAACACAGACTGTAATGGAGGAGTAGCCCGAGCGGATCATGATGAAATATTGGTAAAACTAACGAGTTTTTGGACGATTAATGCAGTTTTAGAAGTGGCGCTATACATGCCCCATGTGCTACCATTATATCGGTGTCCGCCGCTCGATTTTGAATCTAAATATCTCCTGAAGCACTGTTTGGATCAGGAAAGCCTTCTGGGTGAGTATATTGTTCTACTTCATTCTATAAACAATTTTAAAGCTGTAGAAACCAAACTCATCCTTTAAAACATTAAATATCCCTTAATTTTTACTATGAATGTTTATTTCGAGCTCAAATGGAAAATGTACATATGTATGCCTCTATACAAATCCAAAAAAAATAAAATATAAAGGTAAGCAATGGCAAATAGCAATTATAGCATTTTTTCTACTATTGTTAATCTTTGCAAGAAAATATAACAGATTCAGTTCGATAAGGGTGTAGGAAGAAGTAACATTATCTGTTTAATATTTCAGTTTTAAAGATGAATTTAAACCTACCTATTGTTTTACATGATTTCAGTTCAGCGCTGCAGCTGTTCAATAAAGTAACTCCTTCAACTGAGACACAGTGAAGTTTTTTTAAATGTATTTTTTTGGACATTTTGTGCTTTTATTGATAGGAGAGAGACAGTGGATAGGCTTGTGAAAGGGGGCAAGAGAGCAGGGGAAGACACTCTGCAAACTGGTCACAGGCTGGACTCGAACCCAGACCAGCAGAAGTATGTATATGGGATGTGCATGGTTGCTCACCACTCCGCCAAACCAGCACCCCTCACTGGTTGTTTTTTGAACATAAAACATAAAATTTATTGATGACCTTAGCCAAACAGTTGAGCTGGTAGTTAAAGGGTTAAAATCTTGATTTTTTTTTTTCTTTTTAGTCATAAAACATTTCATCCTAACATAAGTTACATATGTATTTGCCCTGATCTTTTTCAGTATAACGGTTATCAGGGGGCAAGATGGAAATAATATGTCGACCAAGGTGCCCAACAAGGTGCCCGCGAGCACCTGGTAGACCGCAGGGGGCCAATGAGGTGCTCTCAGGGACGGCTTAAGACATGGCTAACACTCGGAGCGCACCAAACAAGGATAAAGTCCTGCTGTTTGTTTCACTTTGTCTCCCTCCGTGTCGTCATTCATTCAGCCTCTGTCATCATCCTTGTTAATATTTAATGCGGTCACTTGACAAGTTGACAGCTAACCAGGAAACAGACGTGCAAGAATCTTGATGTTAGGGTCCAAGTTCATATCGACGTCTGCTGCTGATTGGTTGGTTGTAAAGATTTGAATCTAAACACTGAGGTCACTCGTTAAACTTCTCTCACTGTTCCCTCCATTCGCTCCTTCAGAGACTGCACTTTGGTGAGCTGTGTTCTGTATTTTTCTCTCCTAATCTTTGGTGCCTCTCTGTCACTTCTGTCTGCTTTGTGGTTTTGAATCTACTGCATGAGCTCGGAGGGATTGGTTTCACTCCGGGGAAGCTTTTATTCCTTGAGTGAAACTGACAGCCTCTGTCTTTCTGGTGGGATTTAAAGATTCGGCCACCTCTGTGTTATTTAACAGAGCTAATTTGGGCAGCGGAGTGTTCAGTATTTGCATCTGTTTTGACTCCAATCACTCCCAGCTGTGTCACTGTAACAAACCCGGTGGCGTTTGCTCCGCTGGATGTGCTCACTGCGCCCCACACAGATTTAATTATGTGTCCCATGCAGGCGGCGTCACCCGTGGGAAAAGGGGGGAAATCCCAGGGGTGGGAGTGTCACCGTCGTGTGAAAGGAGCAAGTGAGCAGCTAAAGCGATGGACGCTCTTTGAAGGCTTTGTCTCCCTGAGCTGCACACAGACACTTTGACAGAACGAAAGAGAAAGAGGTTTTCTGAATGTCTGGACATGAACTGGGCGTCGTAACGAGCTGATTTCTCCCCCATGCCTGAGAGGGAACACTGCAGAAAAAGAGGAGAGGAAATGAAAGAAGTGGGAATTGAATAAATGCATAATTCAGTGACGATGGAAGAGGAAGCAAAGTAGGAATCACCTTGATCTCCACACCTAGATACCTTTTAATGTGACGCTGAAGCCTGTCACCACTGATAACCCGAGAGGGAGATGAAGAGAGGGCACTGATGAAGAGTTATTTATATAGCAGCTTTTATTTCAACTGAGTTTAGACTCAGGAGGAGAGAGGGAGAGAAATAACCACATACATGTGAGAAGGAAAAAGACTCATTCTGAGTTATGCTTTGTGTTGAAGCCTCTCTTTAAACGCTGCACCATGAAGATTCCAGATGAGTTTGACTTCGACTCATGCATATATGAGGACGTTAATGAAGTCTGGTGTGATGCTCTGATGTCCACAGAGATGGACAGGAGATAGGACTGCAGTAGTGATATCAAAATGATATAAGGAACTGATTTGTACAATCAGGGAAGCTCCTTTTGATTGTTTTGCAGCTGATTGCAGTGGATTTGTGAGCATTAAACTTTGCATCATTATGCTGCGCAGGCAATCAAATTGTTAATCTAATCAGTTAACCCATCAGAAGAGAACAAAGCCCAAAAAGATTTTCTTTTTCAAAGCATGGATTAAAACTTTCATTTGCTTTATCACCTCTGTAGAGGAGACTATGTTTTTGCCAGCATATGTTTGTATGTTTTTTTGTTAGCAAGGTTATACAGAAACTGCTGGACAGATTTTGCTGAAATTTTCAGGAGATGTTGGTAATAGGCCAACAAAAAAATGATTTGATTTTGATGGAGATTCAGATAACTGCCTTTAGCAAACGATTGTTTGTGTTCAGTAACTGTCTGACTAATAATGATATCAACGTGATTCCAAGTGCTGTATGTGGGTTTCCAGGGTCATGAATCACATTCTGACTTTCAAGGGATAGTTCAGTTTTTTTGAAGTGGGGTTGTATGAGATCCATATGGCCACTAAGTACATTAGATACTGTAGAAATTTCTCTCCTCTCCTCAGTAAGCCACAGTCTGTTAGAGTCTGTGATGAATCACTTCGCCGGAGTAAACAAAGCAAGGTGATTTAGCAGAGGGACACACGACGTGAGTTGGCTTAGGTCCAGATAAACTTTATATTTCCGAAATGTTAATGCACTTAAAATCACTCATATGTAGCGTTCTCTTAAACTGTGTTATTACTTTTTGATTTGAGCTCTTGTAGGCCGAGAAAAATACCCTTTGTATTTGGTACAATACTTTCCTGTTAGCGTCTATTTCTTCATCCAGACTCTTACAGTCTGTGGCTTACTGAGGAGAGGAGAGAACTTTCTACTGTATCTAATGTACTTAGTGGCCATAAAGCTCATACAATCCCACTTCAAAAAAACTGAACTATCCCTTTAACTTTATCATGGAACTATTGCTTATAGATGTAAAAGCAACATGTGAGCTACCTTGGTGGATGTCCAAGTGCTGTCTTGTTCTCAAATGTTTAAGTCATTTCTTGGTCTTTTTGATCATAAAAACAAAATAAAATGTAAACCAGTTTTCCACCCTCTTTAGTCACTAACAATTCTGATTATCAGTTGGCTGTTTAAGAGGAAGAATATTCAAATTCCAGGTTATTACATTATTAATAGGGATACTTATAATCAATACTTTCCATCAAGAGCAGAGGGTCTTTACATTTCAGAAACTGACTTATTGCTGTCAATGTGAGATTCTGTTTGTTTAAAGAATGTCTATAAAACTAGAAAAACAACTTTTTACTCTTGAAAAAGAACATCTTGCTTTTTAAATGTTTGTGGATATCTATGACCGATATATCAGCTGTAACTATCAGCAAAATTTCAGCAGTGCGGATACTGATATTATACCAATCATATCATGCATCCCTCATTATTTAGTTGGCTTTCTTCTTTGATAAATTTAAGCAACAGGATTTAGAGATGGAACCTTATACTCATTGAAACACCAGCGCTTGTGTTGGACACATTATTGGATTTTTGATTATATCTGATATGCTAATATTTCTAACCCTATTATTGTCAATACCAGTATCAATACGGATACATTTTGGACAAACGTATCAGTCCAACTCACTAATATTGACATATGATTGTAACCCTGGGATTATTATGTATCAGGCGATCAAATGTTCTGGAAATTTTGTCAAATTATTGTTGACTGGACCCGTAAAGATGTGTGTGAGGACCGCATAAGGAGTGACAAACACCTAAGGAAAAAGGAGGAACAATGTATGTGTGCACTTTTGTTGAATGTTTTTATATGTATTTATATATATTTGTATTTTACTACTTTATACAGCGTCTAAAGGTTCAATTTGACTGAAATGCTAAAAAAAAACATTCTCAAAAAATTAAAACAGAAAAAAATAAACGTGTGAAAAATCAAAAAAGTATTTTGAAAAAATGTAACAGATTTTATTGAGCCCTATTTACTCCACCATTAACCAAACCAAAAAAACTGTTAAGCCAGGACCAGAACCAACCACCCTCTGGTTCCAAACTCAGATCCTTCTGGACTGAGCGGCTGCTGCCCTGTGAAGGATATAATATGGAAAAAGTAAGCACCTGCATATGTAAGATATAACCCCAAAATGAAACTAACATAGAATATAACGACATCTTAGAATTTTACTTATTGTCCCCCTGCTCGTCGCTGAATGTACAGAACATTTCTAGGATGTGTCTCTTCACAGGGGGTCTCGGAATTGAGAGACTTACTCATTTCTGCAGACAAGGCTGATTAAGCACCAAAGCTAATTTTTTATTAGAGAGCTACCTGAGCCTGGAAGGGGTCTGACGTCTCCCCGGTGTCCCACCCCGACACATCCCACCCACGCTGCAGCTGAAGGCTGTGTGTTTGTGTTTGATTTCTGCATATGTTGGCGCTGAGGCACATATGAAGACGCCCGTCCCATGTCGGCCAGAACCAGCAGGCTGTGCAGTTGTGCTCCTCACCAGTCCTCCTGATTGGTTTTTGGGGGGGTTCCTCTTCAATTTAAGATTTCGCTCTGGGTGCAGAGTCTGCGTCTGTGTGATCTTGAATATAAATCAGTCCTCCCTCACTCCCTGACGCCTCTTTTTTCCCCTGTCCCATTCTCCGTGTTCTGGTTGCTTGGCTGGGACCCCTGGCAATGCGTTTAAAAAGATTCAGCATGCGAAGCAACTTCAAAGGTGAGAGTGTTCAACATGATGAGTGTGTGAGGGTGGAGGGGGGAGAGTTATGAAAGTGGGGGTCGGGAGGAAAGTCTCAGGTGAGCTGAACACTTTACAAATGGATACCGGCAGTCGCATTAATTCTGTCTGCTTCCCCTTTGTCTCACTGTTTCATCATCCCTCTCATGTCCTCTGGAAGTCACATTTGATCTTTTCATGATGGGAAATAGCTTTGTCTTTAATCTTGCCCGCTTCTGACTTCATATTTCTTTCCTCGTGCCACCATTTTGTCAGTTTGGAATCATCAGGTCTGCAAAACATCCATATATTTTCATGTATGTGGCAGTGATCCCCTCAGAATGTGACATGGGATGGGACTGTCTTGGTGTCTTTGTGCGTTTCTGCTCTTTTGACAGCATTCATCAGCAGTACATTCTTTAAAGGGATATGTCAACATTTTTTTCATTTCATGTCTTGCCTCACTTCCAAGTCCATGACAGATAGTCACCATTCTTTCCATTGTGTGTGAAGTAACAAGGAAGAGATGGGCAGAGGAAGCCCACCGCTAATTAGCTTAGCTCAAACACTGAGAATCAATGGGAAGCGTTAGCCTGCCTCAGCTAGTAGTAATCAGTTACTCTTCAACAGCTCTAAACGCTCCTGTGTGCTTGTTGTGACTTTTTTTTTACCGTGTTATGTTACTTTATCTATTTTTAGACTTAGATTAGCAGTTCACATAATATTCAAAAGCAATATGTATGAAACTAAACCACAGGGCACATGCACAAACCATCTCAGAAGTCGAACAACAAGCACACAGGACCATTAAGAGTTGCTGAAAAGTTTTACTGACTGTAGGAAGAGGCAAGCTAACCCTTCCCATTGACTCCCAGTGTTTGAGCTAAGCTAATTAGCAGTGTGTGAGCTCTGCCCATCTCTTCCTTGGTGCTTCACACACAGTCAAAAGGTTGGTGTCTTTCTGCTTATCATGAACTTTGGAGAAAGGCATGACATGATCAGAAAAAAAATGTTGGTGTATCACTTTAACACACTGAAGTTACACTTCTGAATGCTCAATATTTCACAACCACAGTAAGTAAGCTACATGTGTATCCCAGGATAATAAGTGCAGCACTAAGATGCAAATATGCTGAAACTACAGAATATAAGACTGAAGAAGAAGTAGAAACTTAAACACGTTTAAGGACGTGATGTTTTATTGGCCTCTGTTATTCAATGTGTGTATTTTCCCCAGTTGTTACTGTAGCTGTTTGCTGATACTGCTCTCGACAAAGATTATATAAGAGAATGAAACAACTCACACCTCAACAAACTCCACTCCAAGAAAGAGTGTTGTGTTCCTGCACGACGCACAAACATTGACAAATGTTGCAGCCCTTGCCCTAAGTAATGGAAATAATCCAACTTTCTTCATGGTTTCAATACTGTATTAATTAATGATATCAGCATCATTTGCAGAACTGACATTTGAGATCAATAAAAGCCTTGAGGGTTGGTCTCCGTCTGTTTGCTCTGGCCATACCACATTAAAGATGCCCTTGCATTTTCGCAATCACTTCTTTTTTAAAGGAAATTCATTTGAAGCAAATGAAATTGCAGATTTTGAGGCATTTACTTGACCTTACAGCAGGGTTTTCCATCACTCCATTCTAGTTCCATTCACTTATAATAATTATTTAAAAGTGCCTTTTGGGACACACAAGAACACTGTATAGAGTTAAAAAAATCACAAAATCAACAGTAGAATAATAACATCAGCAAAACACTTCAGCCAACAGATGTAGGATGTAAATGGCAGGTTGTTGTCGAAACATTGCCAACATATTTGTGCAAGCTGGACAATGCCCTCATGTCTTGCATGAATTCAGACAGTTTAAGAAGTACGTCTGCCATTAAACGTGTTAAACTGGTGTTTGGTTTCAAGGATTTCAGATTTTGTTGCCACATTATGAAACATGTACCTAACTAAAATCATGTTAAAGCTCTGTTATAAAGCGAACCCCCTCTTGGTGAGAACAATAATGTGATATTAGCTGAATGCTGCCCCTGAGCTTAAAAGCACAGAGATATGATATTTGGTCCACATTATCCAGCCCAAAGCTTCCCAGATTACCTCCAGTTTTTGGACTTGCTCAAATGGAAGTGCCCTTTGTACTTCATGGATGAAACATGGACCGCATGCCTTTTTTCTGCGTTTCCATTTCCTGTCAAATGTCAGGGGCTCTGCAGCTCCATGGTCTTCTTCTTTGTGGATGCAGACAGCGGGGAGCCGGAGCTCTCATGTGGAACGGCCTCGGGGAAGCCAGGAGGAAACTGATTTCACTTCCTGGGATGAGGAGTCCTGACATTGCTGCTCCGACCATCCACCCATCAACCATCACCTCCGCTTTCATCTTCTCCCTCCAAATGTGTCTTGTGCTTCAATTCTTTCTTTGTCTTGTGACAATGTGGAGCTAAAGGTTTTCACTTCTTTTATATTGGAATTTTCTTTTCCAAAATAGCACATTTAAATATTCTCACTGCCCTATGTGGACACATTATTGTGCAAATCAAGCAAAAATCCCCTTATTTCCAAGAATTTTTTCTCATAGTTGTTCATTATGAGCTTATTTATGAGCTGTTCTTTAAACATGACTATAGGCTGTATTTTGACAGTGTAAAGAAAGTTAAATTTTAAATAATTTAGCCATGTTTTTTCCTTTTGGATGTAATATCAAGAATCTCAGTAAAACTGAATCAGGACTCAGACAATGAAAATATTTCCTGGTTGTCCGTACGTCCATCCCAGCCATTCTGTCCTGAGAGCTTTTGAGGTCTCTGTTTGGACTATCCACAAACATCCACACTGAATTTATGACATTATGATGTACACTTAATGTTCATACTGCTGATTTTACAGTCATTCATCTGGCAAAATAAACCAGTATCCTAAATCCGAGTTTGGATGAACTATTAAGCAAGATGTCATTTATTGGCCTCTTTTATCACACAGTTTTACCAGAAATGCCACCAAGGAGGTAATGCTTTTGCCAGTGTATGTTTTGTGTGTTTGCAAGATTACGCAGATAGAAGTTTGTACTTCTTCCCACCCCTTTTCAAGCATGTGGGTGAAATCCATTGGTGTTATTTTCTACTGAGGGGACCTTTAATTACTTTTGTATGGGTATTTTGCTACATTTGTATAAATGTACATAATATACAACATTTATTTCTTGCATGTTTGAAATAAACTAATACTAACCGAAACTAAACTAAATACTACTTGAAAGATTTTGCTGTAAATTTCAGGAGATGTTGGCAATGACCCAACTTAAAATGGTTAGGTTTTAGTCGTGATCCAGGTAACCCACAAGGGAATGATGGTTTTTGCTCAATAACTGTCTCACTAATAATGATATTAACATGATTCTGAGAGCGTTGCTGTGGGTTTTCAGGGTCAAGAATTCATATTATGATGGTAACTTTATCATGGAACTATTGCTTATAGATGTAGTGTAGTGCTTTCTCGTTGCCCTCTTCGACCAGGGTCTTTTGTGTGAGGCGCTATTGGCTCTGGTTTCCTTTCACAGAACAAAAAAGTGCAAATAAGGTCAATTTGAAATTTGAGTTTGCCCTTAGATATGAGTGTGTCTGTCTCTCTATCAGATTTGTTCTGATTCCAGTATCGAGAATTGCTCAGATTTTGCCGAAAATGCTGGTATTGGTATCTACGAGTACTGGAGTCCAGGCACCGTCTGATACCATGTAATTTGTTGAATGAGTGATCTATTCACTGTTTAGCACCGTTAAACTCTGACACAGTTCTTTTTCTCTGCTCTTAAAACAGTAGCGCTGCGCTGCAACCTGCAGGGACCTGGAGGAATCGATCACGTGACACTAGGGTGACCAGATATCAATTCACTAGATGTGGGATGAAGACTGTGTTTATGCGGGACAATGTGGGACACTGTCTGATACCAATACCTCAAGGTAGTCTAAAGTAACATTAAAAATACTAAACATTTCTATTCTGCCCATTAGCTTATAACATTACTAAACTTCTGTCATCTGGTTGATGACACAGAAGTATATACCTTGACTGGAAAGTCTCCTTTTGAGCAACACATTTTTGTGAGTCTCGCACTGTCTGTGCCTTTTTATTTTCGTATTCACCTTCATGTGAAACGGAGAATTGGCTCAAGTTTCTTGTCATTGCGTGTGTCCTTGAGCTGTGTCCACATCTGAGTTTGATTGACATGATCAGATAGCCCGCCCCACCCCCTGGTGAAAGCCCTCACCACTACTACTACAAAAATGATAAATGCCATATTATTAAACGTGCATTGCAAAACTGGAGTCTGACTATCAACAACAATGCAGGACACCATCTCAACTTGCAGGACGTGTAAAAAGTAATGAGAATGCGTGACTGTCCCGCACAAAGCAGGACATCTGGTCACCTACATGATAGGGCTGGACGATTATGGTAAAAATAAGAATCCCGATTATTTTGAGTGATATTGAAATCACAGGTAATATACACTATTATTCATTTATTTAAAAACTTCAGTATTGATTTAAGCACAACTTTAAAGAACCAGCGAGTGGCACATACAGTATTATTGATCCACATAAGTCACACACTTGCTGTGGCTGCACGTGGAACACAGAAGCGCTATGAAGAACAGGAACTTGCATACATGGCACTCCACACTGTGTGGCATATTAATTGTTTTTCTTCGATTATAATGTTTTTATGATTGTCAGATGGCAAAATTGAAATCACGATCAAAATCCGCTTAATTGTCCAGCCCTACTACATAACACAGACACAACAGACACAAGTGTGTCAGAGCCGGCTGAGAGCTTGGAGCTAAGCAAACTAGCGCTATCATTCTACATCATTGCTGTATTTATTCATGTTTTACAAAGGGTTTAACCTGAGCCAGACCTTACCACAATGATAATCATATCACAGTCGTGCAGGTGTAGCATGATATTCTTTAATATAGTACTGGTGTTGCATCTGTACTTGGTATCAGCTAATACCTACAGCAAAAGTATCGGTATCGATTGGGAAAAAATGGTATCGGAACATCTCTCCTCTCTATGTGGCCCTGTGATTGGCTACAGACTGATTCAGGGTATACCCTTCCTCCACCCCCCCAATGCTAGCTCGGCTGGACACCAGCCTCCCATGACCCCAGCAAGACAAGGGGTTGAGATGCTCCCCATAGCTATGGTAGACAAGGGGTTGAGATGGGTAGGGTGTGCATCGGATTAGAAATAAAATGTCCTTCACAATAAACCTGAAGTCCAAAATAAGGACGCTTTTGGACCAGTTAAACATAAAATTATTATTTTCAGTGCGCTGAAAGTGTTGTTTTTTCAAAGTGCTGTTTATATGTTTAGTCTAAATTGTTAATGACAGCTTTGAAGGCTGAGCTCTCTACTGTTAGGCCTATGTCCCTGTTTGTGAAATAGGCCTACTTTTTTATGTTGACAAACACACCTCCTGACATGTAGCTGCCCTCTGTAAGTGGTCTGAAGTGGTCTTGAAGGAACTGTCTGAGTCTGAATTCACACAGTGCCGAGTTAAATGCATGTGACATCCTGAGGCGGGTGCCGAGTTAAAGTCAATCATAGCCATCATGGAGGCTGTGGAGCCAGAAAGGGCAGCCTGGAAGGAAGCAGAATATGAGCAGCTGGGCGTGTTGTTTACTGCTAGCCTCCTGCAGCAGAGAATAATACTGAGAGGGTGCTGTCTTAATCCTCAGCAAGCCATGTGTCTAGTTGAAATTGTCCTTCACAATATGAGTCCAGAGTGGTGTTGAAACTCTGCTTTGTCTTCACTGTGGGTTTTCTTAAACTGAGGCTTACATTGAGCGTGCATTTGACTGGTGCTGTAGCTGAAATGCTAAGTAAATCTGAATCATAGCATCTTTATTTCTTTGATAAAAGTCCCCTTTTTAGACTCTTTAACTGCTGCAGAAATGTAAAAGTAAATCTGAATCATAGCATCTTTATTTCTTTGATAAAAGTAAAAATCATGATACCAACAGTCCTAAGAGAAGCAGAATATGATTTCTCTCAAAGTTGACTCTGTTGTGTCTCTAATACAGTCTGTGTCTTGCCTCAGCACAAATAAACTGCCTGAAATAATATGTACTAAATAGTTATTGCGTCTGTGTGTGTATACTGTTTGCTTCGCACATTCATAAATCCACAAATTTCCTTTTGTTTGTTTTGTGTTTAAATGCTTTTACTGCTGCAGAAATGTAAAAGTAAATCTGAATCAGATCATAAGCCCAGTTTTTTATGTAAAAAAAGTTGTTTAAAAACAGCCTTTTAAGGTACATCTTAAAACGTTATTAATGATGTAAAATTAAAATTAAAAAAAATTCTATCTTCATCATTAATCTTGAGGTAATATCACTTCCTGATTATACTTTAACATAACCACATTCATAAATCCACAAACTCCAAATACTCTCATATGTTTGTTGTTAAGCTGCTTGAGTGAGCACAAACATCCACATCTTTCTCCAGACCATTTTCCCAGTTGTTTATGTAAAGTGTAAGTTGTTTAAATTAAAATTAAAACTTAAGATTTCTTCATCATTAATGCTGACTGACTCTAACAGGGTTCATACGCCTAATCCAAGGTAGAATTTCAAGCACTTTAAGGTACATCTTAAAACGTTTCTTGTAATATACAGCTGTGGTAAAATACAATTCTACTACAAATCTCTTTAGGATGACTATATTACTTCCTGATTATACTTTAACAAACAAAAAGGAGGAAAAACTACAGGAAAAGCATCATACCTTGATTTTTCCATACTAATCTCCTGAAATTACATTTACTCAAAAAAGTTTTTCTTTTTGTAATACTTGAACCACATTCATAAATCAACAAACTTCAAGTATTCTCCATTTCTTGTGGCTGAGCTGCTTTAGTAAACACAAACAGCCACATCTTTCCCCAGACCATTTATTCTCAGATGTTTATGTAAAGTTTAAGTTATTTAAATTAAGCCAAAATGTTGTCAATATCTGCCTGCTCTCTATAATGACTTTTGATTTCTTTGTCATTTATGCTGACTGCCTCTAACAGGGTTCATACCATAATTCAAGGTAGAATTTCAAGAACTTTCAAGGTGCATTTTCAAAATATTCATGTATCATACACTAAGTGGTCCTTTATCTACTAATTTTTTCACTAAAGCTGTAAAGATTTTATTCTTGACTAAATGTAATGTGCTGTCTTGTGTGGTTGTTGATGTCCTACGCTTATGTGTGTTTATGTGTTGTGTATTTATGCTCTCTGTACAAGACCTTAGGGGCAGTTAAGGTTCATTCCTTTATTCCTTCTTTTATTCATTCGTGATATTATGCTAGACACATTTTATTTGTTCTAACAGCGTGCAAAAGGAGGAAAAAAAACAAGAAAAAGGAACATAACTTCATTTTTCCATATACAGTATATAACCTGAAATCACATTAACGCAACGCAGTACAGCTTAGACTTATCTTATTTTTTTATCCAGCCTTACAAATTATTTATTGTAGCATAACTCCTTGTAGAAATTGTGTAGTATGGTTTTTTAGCCCACACTGAGGAGTCCCAGTGCTTGAAAAAATACCAGTATTATATTTTGATGCACCATTAAATCCTTTTACACGATTTCTGGCAGCCATCAAAGACACCAAGACAACAGAAGAGAAGCTAAAGTCTCATTTAGATTCAGAATATTCTAGTGTTTATGCAGCAGTTCAGTTCTCCCATACATTCTATTAATTTGTGCATGATACAAATAATTTTCTGACTTAATCCTTGACAGGGTACAAAGACAGAAAACCCTGGATGATGCATTTCAGCGTAATGATGTAACTCCACAACAGAGGGAAACTGTTGTGCAGTCAGATTTCATTTTTATTGTTTTCACTGCAGCAGGTCTCTGGAAATGAAACTTACTGCCGTTTCATGTCTTTTAGCTGTAGGACGGAGCATAAAGGCTAATTGCAGTTTGCGTGTGGTGGCTTTAACACACAGCAGTGATCTAAAGCAGCGTGTGAGGCGGTGTTTGCGTGTCACAGCATGCCTCATCATAAAAGTGTGAAATTGGGATTTCTTCCTCTAAGCCGCCCTGCGTGAACAGAGGTGGGAAAACAGATCAGAGCACCAGCTCAGCCTCGTTACTGTTGTGATAATAAACTGAGACAAAAGCTGCTTACACATTCATGGAGCCTAAAGATGAGTTAAGCTTACATGATTATTTTTGATGAGGCCCCAGTGTGCGTGAAGTGATGCCTTCACTGAACATCGTAACTCTGTGGCATGTCAGGACACTGGAGCACAAAGATGATGGATGTCATAATCAAAATGTTGTGTTGTATTACTCTGTGTTATAGTTTAGTACTGAAGTAAAAATATGGATTGTCTTTATACTGTGATGGTGTTTTGTGGTTTATTCAATAAATATTAAACATGGACATTTCCTCAGTGACATCTTCCATTAGTTTCTAAATGAAGCCAAACAACCCCTGAATCACCAGAGCTTCCTGGCTCATGGCTACAATATGCCCACCATCAGATAAACTGATTTCCATCAGCTGATCATGTATGATTGACAAATATTAGCAGATGATGATTGGTTTCTCTAAACAGGTCCCCTGAAAGGACAATTAAATCAGTCCTAAACATCATTTAACATCATTGGGGGGGGGGTTCCTCCCCTGTGTGCACCTTTTTCCCTCCTTTCTGTCTCTCAACACAAGACTCTTTGCTTTCCAGTCTTCATCAATGAAATGGGCAGTCACTTTCATATAGGGGTCCATTCAAAGAGACGTACACATCTGTTATCTTTTTTTATTAACTCGGAAGCTTTTTCTTTTTTTCTCCCTCGTATTTTGCCGTTAGTGCATGCGTAATTGTGAGGCACACTGGCACTGAATATCCAGAAAAACATTGGAACCTGGATATTCATGGGACTCTTTTAGTGTTTCACACAGGGTTTCATATTAACCACGCTGTTCACTACAACAGAAACTTTTTCTGCTGGAACTTTGAAGGCATCGGCAACTTCATAAAGTCACGCAGCGATGTGTCCGCCTCTCCTTTTTTTTCTCTCAACACAGGACTCTTTGCTGTCCAGTCTTCATCAATGAAATGGGCAGTCACTTTCATATAGGGATCCATTCGAAGAGACGTACACATCTGGTACCTTTATCTATTAACTCGGAAACTTTCTCTTTTACTCCCTCGTATTTTGCCGTTGGTGCATGCGTAATTGTCTGGCGCACTGGCACTGAATATCCAGGTTTCAATGTTTTTCTTGGCCTTCCACGACACCAATGGGCCTCATACCCTCAGAAATAAAGCTGTCAATTCCTTCTGTGATGTAGTTTTTGCATTTGGGTGTTTATATGAAGCATAAAATCCAGCGCAGACTGGGTGAGGGATGCTGCTGTTGCAGCGGGCAGGTGCGGATGCAGGCATAAAACAAATAAACGATTATTAGACTAGAATATTGAAATGTTCTTAAATAAAAATAATAAAATGAACGATAGATACATTAAAATGGTGTTCTGAGACATGATGGGGATGCTCTGAAAATACTCCCATTTCACTTGATATGTTTCTCCTGATGAAATGAACTGCTGGGGGAAAAAAAATTGACACATTTGGTCGACCAATCAGAATTTTGGTCGACTGAGCACGCATCGACCAATTAGTCGACCAGTCGACTAGGACTTTACAGCCCCAATGATTTCTCATAAGACAAACTTTAATTCGAGTTCTTTCCTCCTTTTTTAACGAAAACATTTGATAAAAAATGCCGCTATTGAGACCGCTTTCTTCCTTCCTGATGTTGTCACACCCATAGCTACCGTCTCCCTTCCCTGATTGGGCCATAAAGCATTTAGCTGAATGAAGTCGTTGGAGCTAACAGGTTGACTTTAGCAGTGCAAACTGCTAGTACCAGTGTCCACCTCCCTACAACCCTGTGCTATTTTTTTTCCTAAGTTCAGATCAGTTTAGCATCTTTGATTGTAAGGATTGTAGTTCTGCCTTGAATCTGTATTCTGACAGTTTTGATGCTCACTGTGTCTGACATTAAATGCTACATTTTAGTAAATATGGTTGAATCTAGGTGTCTCAGTTCTCTGAGTTCAGTTAAGCTTGTGTTTGTATGTTGAAAAGCTAAAACTTCAAAATGGGGTTTAAAAACTTGTGACAGAAACTTTTGGATGATCAGTGTTTCTTAAAATGTGCTTCATATTAAAATAACTTTAAGCAGAACATAGACTAAGGATGAATTATAATGTTTGTAGAAATGCATACATGCATTCATACTGCAGCAGGGCAGCCCTCTGAGTGTGCTGATGCACAGAAGAGGCACTAAAGTGATTAGAAGCCAATAAGTTCTCACCATGAGGAGCCGCAGTTTAATCTAAAGTAATTAGTATGTACACGGAGAAGCATGTACACACATAAAGAACACGCACATATGCACATATACCGGGACCCACCACACGACGCAGGGATAATAAAGTTTTATTGCATCCGTGAAACACTGCAAACTGTGCAGGCTGTCAAATAAGAGGCTAAATAAATCATAATTTTACAGTTAGTCCCTGACTGGGATTCTTTAATGACATCAATTAAAGGGAGACTTTCTATTGGCTGAGTAGCTGCGTATAGATGTGTTCAGCTGTGATCTGTATCTGTGAAACAGGGCGTCTCAATTGGCACATGTGTTAAGATTAGAAAAGAAACAATACATTAAGCCTACAGTTGGGCTCACAACACATTTTTTTTCTTACAGTTTTTGGTTTGATGTAGTTTTGTCCATTTTGCTCACTAAAGAACTTTTAGAAAATTGCATTCCACTTTGAGGTGATTTGGACTTTTTCTAGTTAGAACAGAAGTGATTTATTTTTGAGAATCTGTATTATTTTCAGTCCTAAGCAGTGTCTTTTATTTCACTTTAAGGAACGAAAACACCCTATGAGCATCACTGCAGCTCTCAGTGATGAAAACAAAAACAAAACACATGCTTTTTCCCCCATTTTACATCCGTTACATCTATTTGATGATGCTGGAAAAACAACAAATATGACCTTGAAGCAACTGCAGTTATGCAAGTTATTAGCGACTCTCTTTTCTTTTTCTTGAAATTACATTTGAACACATAATGATGACATTTTATTCATTCATCTGTCACTTTTCTAAACTGTTACCAAACACATCTTAATATAATTGTAATTGTCTGCCCGTTAAGGCTGGTAAAAGATAGTTAGGTTTGCTTTTACCTGTCATCCTGTTAATTTCAGAAAAGATAACTATCACTGTCACAGTGGCTATAACTTCTTTTTAACCAACATGACTTTTGACAAAGTCTGGGTGTGCTTTTGAGCAGATGAGGAGGATTTTTCCTGCTTTTTCCTGTTACAACTCATTTTGTGGAGTTACCTGAGCTTTGTCCAAGGTAGAGATGCACACTGGCATCAGTTCAACATCAGACTGATAGCTGATATCAACCATTCTTTATTAGGATAATTATTATCATTATTATTTTTACAAAAATTTGCCATCTGTAAATTAATGTTGGATAAACAAATATTGTTTCAAACAAATTTTATGAAGGCATCTGGCAAACCTAACTGCTGAGTTAGAAGGTTTTTCACAAAGGCAGCAATTCTGACCTGACAGGAAGTCTGTGATTTGCTTTCATGAAAAACATGAAGAGAAAATAATGTTTTTGTGGGTGCCTCACTACAACATCAGTATTTAGAGAACAATGGTATCATCATTTTTACTAGGCAGAGTTATTATTTTTTATATCTGTATCATCCTGATTTATACAGTCAGTGCATCACTAGTCCAAGTCCATGGTCGAAAGATGTGCCATGCTGTGCTTAATCAAATGCTCCATGCTGATGTGCTTTGAGTTTATGTTCCCCTTCCGAATCTTTGCACCAGCAGTTTAGAAAAATGACGCTTTGTCACTGGACTGAGAAAACTCCACACTCATATTGATGAGCTCTAATGCTATTGGTTTCAGGTTTGACCAAGTGCTGAACTACCTGCCCGTTACTCAGTCTTTCATTTCTTCTGCCATCATGTTGCTTAACCTTGATGGTAGTCTCATGGACTGAGAGATTGGTGTTTTTTTTGTCTTTCCTTGTAACTGTATGGGATCTTTAATGCACTGCTGAGTATCTCCATGTTCTCTTTGACCTGCCACTAATTGTTAATGTGTATTATAATCTGCCTATAATCTGCTTTTATATATATTTTATTGTTGTCTCTGTTTGCTCTTTGTATATGTATGTATGGTCTGGGTGGACTGCAAACATGGAACTGCCTTTTGGGATAAATATTGTCTAATCTCAACTAAACTACCCAAACACAGAGCAGAAGAATTAGGGTCTGCACATCAATATGTTTGCACAGTTTTATGGCAGGAGTTTCCCTCACCCCATCCACTGACTCACAGGCACAAACACAGCAGAACAAATATGGACAGCAAAGGGTAACAATGGATGAAATTTGTTTGCACTCAAAGATTATCAAACATTTTGAATCAAAGGTGTTGCGTGAGTATTATTTTATCCCTAATTAACATTATTTTTTAGATCATGTCGGCAGCATTTTAACTGCTGAAGGAACTAGATATTAAAATCAGAGGGAATAATATAGAAAACACTTCTCAAAATGAGTCAAGAATCTTTCATATATCACAAAGACCAAAGATTCCCTTTGTTATGGGAGAATCAATATTCTAAATAGATATAATCTACATTATATGACACATCTGTTAAATGTACTTCAGCTTCATAATGATTCATTCTCCATTTTAATGACGAGACAAACAGCAGTCAACATGTAAAAATAAATCCAGCAGAGCTGTGTCTGCACACATTCTTCTGTCGTTCCATTTTCACCTTGACTAACACATTTGTGGCTGAAATGATTTCGTGCCTGCATGTTAATTGAAACACAGACACAGACAGACTGATGATGTGAGAAACCTGTCAGAGGTCCCTGGAGACGCTGCAGCGAGCCTTAAAGCCTTTTGCTGAATATTTGCACAAATTAACACACATGCTGTCACGTGATTTCTCTGTCAGAGTCTGAAAATAGATGCTCTCTCCTCAGAGTTCAGACTGATGTTATGTGTTTTTCTCCTCTCATCTCTATTGTGTTGGAATTTTGGATAATCAAGAGTGTTAATAGACCCGGTAATGTTATCCATTTGTGTGAGGGAAAAGACTCTTTTTACGTTTTTAATTTAAGATTTAGCTTTGTGCTTCGGTGTGTTTAAACGTATCTACATTTTCATTTCTTCTGTATTAAAGATCCATAGGTACTCTAACACTGGCATCGACAGACCATTGACACATTGACCTGTTGGTAAAGTAATGGGGCAAAGCCTAATGGCAGCGGGGGGCATCTGTGGCTCTGTCTGGTAGTATGCTTTACCATAAACAGAAAGGTTGAGGGTTTGAGCCCAGCTGCAGCATTCACATGTTGATGTGTCCTTGGGCAAGACACATCACCTCTGCGTTAGTGGCGTTTTACCGTTCATATTTGGAACCAGTTTAAAGTTATTGGACATAATGAGTATATCTTTTTAGATAATAATCAAACCTCTACTAGAATAGTGTTGTCCATTAAAGCTTTATGCCTCTTTTAGGACCTGCTGTGTCATCATCAGTTATGATATAGCAGGTAAACAGTTATAAGAGAAGGTTCTTGGTGGACTGCTGCATAGTGGTGTCCTGATACAGCCTTTTCACCTTCGATACGATACCGATATTGCGGCCTTGAGTATTGACCGCGATCGATCCGATACAATATCAGCAGGAATCATCCATACTTGTATAACTTATTTGGACTGTAAGAAGAGACTTAATCAAGTGAGATTGCTCAGACAGAGTAAACGTAAGGATATATTACAACTAAATAAAATAAATAAAAAAAAAAAATTAGAAGACCCTGAAAAGAAACCTCAAGAAATCCAATGAAAACAGAAACATATTTTTAAATTGTAAAATAACCACAGTTTTAAACTTAAACATAAGCATGTTCAACAACTGAATTAAATAAATAAAACATAAATTAGAAGGGACTGCTTGTATAGGAGTTTTTGTATCTGATATAATCCGACATTTGTTTGTGTTTTGCTGATATTGGACTGATCAGGACATCCCTACTGCAGCAGCCGAAAAGAACATGACAGCTCCTGCAGTGAAGACATTTCCCACAGATAAGGAAGCATATCTGATATGATGAATACTTTCCGTCAGTACTGCCTAAGTGCGAGGAAATGCACCTTTTCCAGTGGATTGTGGTCTCCCATTCACTTTTCGCCACTATATCCCAAGACAGGGGTAACAGTAGCAGCTGTGCCAACAGCTCTTCATGCAAGGCCAAAAAAAGGAGAATCACAGCTGTTAGGATTAGGATTCAAATTTATTGTCATTACACATGCAAGTACAGACTTATGAAAAGTCATTTGGCATCCAACATATATGTATTTACAGGAAGAGGTAAAAGAAATTATAGTAACATTATTTAACAGCCAGAAGATGATTGCTCGAAATATACCGTCATATATGTGGATATACTAGGCATTGTGAATAGATATGGAGATTTACATATTATGTGGATAAGTTACAATATAGACTAAATATACAGATGTACACATATTATGTAGATTAACATGAATAAGCAGACAGAGTTAAAATATCAAATATCTACTAAAAACATTATTTGCACCGAGGGATGTAACGGAAACCGGTAAAATGGAAAACTGCGGTAAAATTTCTCACCGTAATCATTACCGTGTCCTATTAAAATGACCGTTATACTGTGTTTGATCACTACACTGCCACAGGTGCCACAGCACGGTAATGCTGCTCGTTGACTGGAAAGGCTTGAACTATGTATTGGTCCTCGAATAAGCAGCCTCACGCGAGGTGTGCATGCACAGTTTGCATTGTTTGGCCTCTGAGTCTGAGAGCGAAAGTTAGAGAAACTACAGTGGAGACCTTTCCTCTCAAATCGGACTCTGAAGTCTGGTTGAATTTTGGATTTTACAAGAATGCCGAGGGGAAACTGACAGAAGACAGTCTCCCTGTCTAAACACGAAGCTGAGGTGAAAGAAAAGGACTTGCGTGGTTAAAACGGCCATAACTCCTCGAGTAAATGAACTGACTGAGCCGTAGAGGTAGAGAGAGAGAGATAAGATTCAGTGAGTCATACCTGAGAAAATTACAGGTGGTTATCAGTATTTTCTGTCTAAATAATGTATAAATCTTGTAATTAACAGCATTATGATCATTCTGGAGTGTGCTCTTGTGGTTCTTTTGCTGAGTATTCGCCGTATTTCGTAGTAGATCGTCTTTTTCCGTCAAAGTTTGTGTTTTTTTGGATTTAGTCAATCGTAATTTGTAAATATTAAAGGAGATGTCAAGGAGATCTGTCAGGGAGAGGGGAGACCAGAGGAGAGTCGTGAATAGGGCTAACTGCTTCAGGGAATATCGTCAGTAAAACAAAAAATAAATAAATAAAAAGACCTGGACATGTTCAACATAATGAGCTGTAACATGGACACTAATGCTGTAGGCAAACTAAAATGTGTGAGTGTTTGTAAAATAGGTTACATTTATTTATGGCTGTCTCAAAACTTTAAACATGTTCATTTACAACTGTTTATGAAGAGAATCCTGTTTAAAGTTCATATCTGTTTTTTTACTTTCTTGTAATTACCCACAGTTTAAGCATTTATGACATAATAATGACAAATACTTGGTAGACTTGTTTACTTTATTTCTCATGAAAGAAGGGTAAAAAAATGTACTCAAAGAGAATTTCTTGACACATTTCTTGACAAAACAGACAAAAAAGTGTTATGATCATAACATTAAAGGGGTTAAATGATTTCAAGACTGCGTTAAAGTATGTTTTGAACATTTTGAGCACACTTCAACAATACCGCGATAGTAATGATAACCGCGATAAAAAAATTTCATATCGTTACATCCCTGTTTGCACTCTGTGATCTGCCGATGACCAGTCTAGAGTGTATCCTGCCTCTCGTACAGTGTCACCTGAGATGGGTTCCGGACCCTAGCGACCGTAAGCAGTATAAAAAATGGATGGATGGTAGACTATCTACATAAGTTAACGTTAGTGATGTACATTTGCACAAAAAAACAGCACTTTGATGCAAAATGTTCTACTATAAAGCCATTTATGTGCATCATTACATTCAGACAAAGAATTAGAGAAATAACAGGGCTTTGTTTTCACATTCCCAAACATCCAAATGGTTGTTGTGTTATTTGAAATCACAGACAATGTTCTAAAACATCCTCAGGAAGGAAATATGTGTTTTCTTTGTCCCTCCAACAAACACACAAGGAATAAAAGGCTCTTATTTTGACAGTTTGCATAATAAAATGCCAGCCCTGTCTGCAGCACTGACAGCCCTCTCAGAAATATGTCATGAAATATGCAGAAAGATCTTTCAATTTCTTTTTTTTACTCTAACAATATCCAACTGATGTTCAGAGGCTCAAAAAGTGCAAATTACTGAGGAAGCTTAAAGGTCAATGAGAAGGATCAGGGTGTGACAGGACAGTGTCTACAGCTGGTCAGAGAAAGTGATGGCTATTAAAGAGACCAGGAGACTTGTCAGATCTACAGACAGCCAGTCATAAATTAATGGGGGCTCAGGGGAAACAGTGCCCTCAGAGTTCATACAGTTCCTCACAATAATGAATAAAGGGGCAAGAAATGTCCCGTCTTATTAGAGGAAGCTTTTTTATTTCATCCTGTCCTAGGGTTAATTAACATGTCAAATTTTGCAGACAGTTGCCTTTCATGGAAAATGAAAAAAAGTGGGACTCATACTTTAAAGGTCTCATATTTTGCTCCTCTTCTGCGGTTTAACATGGATCCTTGATGTCTTCATGAAACGTTAGTGACATGCTTTGGTCTGAAAAGCCTATGAATTAAGCACAGCTGCATTCTTGCCATGCTCACATGGCCTCTCTGTTCAAAACAGCTGGTTTTTAGGGTGGTCGCCTTCATATGCACATGAGCCAGAGCAGAGCAGCAGTCCTGCAGTGTTACTCGAGTGGTGCAGCACTCCAACCACACACTGCTCATGGTCCTGAACACTAACAAACTGTTCACTTAAGCCGTTTAACAGTTAACAGCAAATCTTGTTTCCCCCGAACATTACAGGCTAACACAACATGCTAAGCCCAGTGTGACAGCCACAACTTAGCCTCCCTTCCAGGCTAAACGTAAGCAGAAATGGAGGGGTAAGGACTGATTACATTCAGTTAACTGTTAAACTGCTAATACACACAAACTGTATACATGCCAGTTACCAGATAAAAGTGAAGCTCATTTCTGCAAATGCCACAGGCTACTGCACAACATGCTACCCGCGGCTCTAAATGATGGCATAGCGGGAATTGGGTGGCATCTATTTTCTTTGGAACGTGTTTTCACCCCTCTCCCTTGGCCTTCAAATGAGTGGGCCAAGAGAAAGGGGTAGGACAAAGGGGAAGGGCTAAGGGATACAACTTGGATTCATCCTGAATGCAGAATCATCACACTTTAAAGGAATACTCAGATGATTTTGGACCCTCGCCCCTTCCCTATCATTGACAAAGTGAGACAAGCTCAAAAATACCTTTTTTGTGTCTCTGCGTCCAGTGGCTGGCTCCCAGCTATTAGCATCGTAGGTAGCTTAGTTCAATGGCTGGAAGTCAATAGGAGTCAGACCTGGACTGACAAAAGTAGACGAAATACTCCTTACAGTGGGCCATGGGATGTCGTATCAGCACGTGAAGTAAATCCGAATGGCTATAAAACATTTTAAAAGATGTGTTTTCTTCTTCAATCCGTTAAAATAACGTTTTGATGAACACAGACTATGCAGTTGCGCAGTGATCTGGTATTACGTTCGCAGACAAAGAGGTCGTTATGATTGAAAATAACATACACACACAGACCGGCGCGATGCGCAGTTGGCTGCTGGCATGCTACTTCGCGACACTGGTCTGTGTTTATTAACGAGTATTTTAAAAACTTGAAGAAATGTTTTATAGTCATTTTCACAATGTCCACGTCTGACTTATGGACCAAGCTATCCACTGATGCTAACACAGCCAGTCCAGCTCTGTCCAGCTCTGACTCCTATTGACTTCCGTGCATTGCTTTTTGAGCTTCATAACAGCTGGGAGCCAGCCACTGTCCAAAATCAAAATCGCTTGGTATTTCCTTATGTATTATCTCTCATGAATAAGATTGTGATATTCACATTTAAAAAGTAGTTAAACCATTGCTTCAAACTCTAACTAGTTACTAAGGCCAGAAAAGCATAGGCTTCCTTAAAGCTGGTGTCCAGATCCAGGCTCCAGTTTAATTTCACCACAACATGCTCTGATAAAAATACAACCAGTGTACCATGACCGCAAAACAATTCACATGACATGCTGAGCTTTTCCAACCCTGTAAACAGAAGCTTGTGTGTCGGGAGTCGATGACGGTGACAGCCATGATTTTCTCACTGGACTGTGACAGAAGGTGTCAGGCATCAGACTGGAACCTGTCAGACAGAGATGAAGGAAAACAGTGGGGTGCTGGTACCCTACCTCCTTTCTCTCCACAGGTTCTTGCTTTTGTCTTTCTTGTTCAGTCTTTGGGCTCCATTATGGACCATTTGTTCACTGATGTTTGCACACAGCTCTCAGTGATTCGAGCGGGGGAGCAGCAGCAGCAGTAATGGCTGTCTTCTGTGGGCCGAGTGTAGCCTCCATAGAGTGACACGCTGCTGTAATCACAGAGGAGGACACCTCACTAGGCAGGAAAAGAGGGAGACAGCTGCTGAGCTTGGAGCTTTCTGCATGCCAGAACCTTCCATAAATGCAAGTGTGTGAGGGTAAGTGGTGATATAAGAAGGGGAAAAGCCTCATTAGAAGTAAATGTCTTCTGCTGAAGAAGCCATCGGCTCCAACCAAGGTGACTCTGCCTGCTCCTGCTGTCAGGATCTGGGTGATTTATAACTCCTTCAGGGGGAGCAGGCTACTGCTCCCATCCTGGAGACCCTAAAGCTCCAGCCCTGAGCTAAACTCAAAGTGATGGAGTCCCTTCTGCCCCCCGTGACAGCCTCACAGGCCCCCAGAGAGCAGTGCTGTCACCTGGGTGCTGCAGGAGCATCACTACATCTCGTCCCATTTGGGGCTAATCGTGACATTATGATGCTGTTAGTGCCGTTGTCTCTGCGGCCCCTCTCTCCATAAAAGCCCCATCAGCGCAGATGTGCGGCCCTCTCATAGTGCTGCCTGCCGGCCTGCAGTGTTTACGGCCCATTTTATTCCACTTATGCCAATTTTGGGTGTATTATGGCTGTTTTTACATGCGTCATTAAAGCGCACTCAGTGCATTGTTCAAACATGACTGAGGATCAGGATGCAGATGTGACAGAGCAGCATGACATCTTTAATCCTGTGAAGGGATCAGGAGGTCAGAGAAAATAGACTGAATCAGTCACATCAGTTATTTATAGGTGTGTCAAATACACATCCAGTCACTTTAACTTTCCCTTCCCAGCCAGCTGCCAGCCAATTTCCAGCCAGTGACCAGCCAACTTCCAGCCCCCATTCATGCATTTGCAGGGTGATTCTGTGACATGGTGCTTCTCTTACAAGATAACAGAGCCACAACCTTTTCTTGGTCAGAAAATCAGCTTCCAAATCAAATGAAAGCAAGCTTAAAAACCACAAACTCACCCAAATATGTCCTAGAATAACAATCTAACTGTCCAGGATCAGCCAAGGCCCAAGCAGAGAAAGTGGGAGAGTTTAAAGTGGCTGCATCAGGATGCTATTGGTGTCATTTAAAATATTTCTCAAAATCAAAATGAGTAACATTAAAGACATACACTCCTAATTCAGTCTGTTAAAAATACAGTTAAATGGGAACAAATCACCAACCATATATTTCCATATAAAATGCATTGAATAGAAATGGAACGTAAGATTTTGAAGTCAATATTTTAATAGCCACAAAAAAACACCAGAACAATATTTTCTATGAGCCATAAAATATAAAAATAAAAAACGGAGAAATTTTACCCTTTTTGTGATTATGTGTAAAAGAAATGTGGGATTTTGATGTGTTATTTTTTAAGAAGAAGCAGACAATTCTGTCAAAAACATTAAATTAAACAACCCTTTTTGAGCTTTCTATGATTAGCTAACAGCTGCAATGATAGCTAACATAATAGCTAACATACGTAATGCTAATTTTGGACTTTAAAAAATCATACAGTATGATTTGATATTTTAATAAGAGTTGTTCTCTACCTACTACCTACCTCACTGCCTTTCTTTCTACAAACCTACCATTCTATTTATCAACATATTTCCCATTCACTCCCACTTACCTACCTATCCACATACTTCCTACTATGTACCTTCTTATATACCCTTTAACCTATCTACTAACCTTCCACAGGATTACCTGCCTATCTACATACCCACCTCTTTACCTACCTAACTACCCACCCTCCGACTACTGACTGAGCTACCCACCAACCCACCTTTAAATGTTTGTCCCTACCTACCTACTGCCATATCAACCTGTTCTTACCTACAAACCCCTATATTTTGATCAGTCTGCCGATTCATCTATCTACTATTCTACCTACCTATGGTCCATCTATCTGTCTACCTACCAACCTGTACTCCCTCTCACCTACCAGCCAACCCACTTGCATACTACAGTACCCAACATACCTTCAGATCAACCTACCCACCTGAACCAAACATTTTGAAAAAGCTATGAGCCTTTGACAGCTCATGACTGATTTATCCTGTAGTTATATCAATAATAGTTATGAAATAGAATTGTATTTGTACATGAACAAGTCGATTTCATCCCTAAATTACTCTGTCTAGGATCATTTCAATTTACGCTCACAGCTGTTCTGCACTGAAATGCTATTTTCTCTTCAAATATGCTAGTAGATATTCACCTCCATGCAATGACATAAAAAGAAAAGTGTTCCTACTCGCCTTGTTTATGTCTTCACACAGTTCATGACTCATTTTATTCCCTTTTGTTGTCACTGCATTATTTTACAGTCTGCTTCTTGTCAAACACTTCTCACATCCTTACAGTAGAGCTTCACAGTTCTCCATTTATAACCAAGACGGCACCTTATTTGAAACAAGATCTGACACCTTTAGGTGATACTGCACTCTGAGTATTAAACAAGTGTTAATAGTTGGCTGGTAAAGCAGATAGAAACTGTTGGATAGCTGCTGTTTTTTGTGTCAATTACTCTGGATTGTATCAGTGCCATGTGTCATAATAAAACAAGATAAGCAAGAAAGGTTAAAGGGTTTAAATGGAGGCCTGACTTATGAAGCCAAAGTAAGTACAAATCAACTCAAACACTTTTATCAGTCTTTTCAGAGCAGCAACAGGCAGAAACAGCCTGAACCAGATTGTAAAAGTCTGCTCCAAGATTATTGGAGTACAGCTGTTGGACCTGAGCTCTCTCTGTGAGAAATGTGTGGTCCAAAAAGCAAGAGGAATTATGAACCAGCCTGGTCACATTCTCCTCTCTGACTTTTCTCTTATGCCTCTGGGCCGAGCTACTATGCACCCGCAAGGAAAACAAATAGATGCTCCGACTCATTTATCCCCTGAGCAATCAGGCTGTCAAATGCTGGGAAGTAGGCTGAAGATGATATGCAACCTGTGCTGAATTTGGAGTTTCAGGAGTAAGGATGTATATCGCTATGATTTAATCGATACAGATACAGATACCGATACTCCTTATCGGTATTGACACTTATCGACACTGTTATCGATACTACAACATGTAATTTTGTGTAAAAAATAAAGACTTTACAAGATATTAAAAGATTCAACCTTATTTTTATTACCACAAGGTAATAATAAATCTTCAACATAATAGAGGTAATGCATTACAAATGCTTGTCAGAGACTGTGAGGAACAATTTGACTCTTGTATAAATTGTATATAGTTTTTTCTTATGTATTTGAACTATCCTGAATTGCTGTAAAATCATTGCTTCGTGACATGACCTAACATAACCCGTACATGACCTTACATAGCCCTTTCCTTGCTAGAGACTGCTTTCCCACACATTACATGACCCTACTTTGACCTCTTAGCCCTCTCGTTACCTCTTCTTCCCACAAACTGAAGGCATTCCCATGAACTCGCTGAACCTACTGCACCTGCAAGGCCATCTGCCTCACCAAAACAACCTCACGTGACCACGAACAATGTTATAAAAAGGAGATGACACTGTACTAGTTTTCAGTTCAACTCTCAGACTGCTTTGGCACTCTTTGGTTGTAACTCACTTGTCCAGACAAGAAGAAGAAGGAATTGAAGCTGCGTTTGATTGCATCAAGCTGCTTTTCGTCGTTTTTATTTTGAATAAATTTCAGGTAAAGGTACGAACCAACTGAGCTATCTTAGGATTATAAAGGGAAAAATCCTGACAGAGGCAAAAAGAAAGCTGAGGAGTTGGCAAAACCCCTTCATGCCGCCCAACAGACTGCATGTCGGACAGACCCATATATCAAACAGAACAGAGCAAACACTGTCTATGCTGCCTACAGGATTAACGTAATATATCAGTGGTGCTAAAATCGATGCTATAATGACGACTACAAACTAGACAACAAAACTTACTGTGACTTGACATAACAGGAAAAAAAACGGGTGCCGCCGCCACGGTGCTGCAGTCTTTAGTGTTAGCCAGGCTGCTAACTTTACTAGTGTTGCTATAGCAGTCAAACAGCCCGCACTCCTTTAGCTTTATACTATGCGTGCGCTCCAAGTGTTTGGTGATGTTGCTAGTATTTCCCCCCTTGGACGCAACTTCTCTCTGACAAAGATTTCACCGGGCTGAGTTTTCATTAACTTTGCTAAAGTGAACCCAAACCTTTGAGTATTCGGGTAACGACCCAATTGGGGACCAGTACATTAAAGTAGCTGTCCGCAGTATACATCCCTACTCAGGAGTGATTTATTTCTTCTTTTATTTCTTTTATTTCCTTATTTCTATCGTGTCTTAGCCATTTCACTCTGGAACTTTATTACTTATTGTATTAATTTAGCTATTTTATGCTGATCCTGCTGATCTGTGAGTACTGACAGGGGAATGTGGTTGTTCATATGCTGCAACGAATGTCTTGCATTTGTCTGTTTACTCCCTGATTTGTTTGGATGGTTTGCCCTTCAGGGATTAATGAAGTTGTCTGAATCTGAGGAACCTGTCAGATTTGATTCGTCAGAGCATTACTGCAAAAAGGTGACACTTGTCTTTCAAATGTAGAGAACATTAGAGGTGGTGATTTTAAGAAACAAGAACTCACAGGGCGGTGAACTCTGCCTTACCACCATGCAGAAAACACCCCTCTGTCACTTTGTAGTGAGTGGTGTCACTGTAGGAGGGCCAGGGGGAAATCAGAAGGAATAACAAGCTAAATCTACTGCCACAACCCATTTCCTCCCAGAGCAACACACTCCCACACGTCCTTTTACATAAACATTCCTGCTCTGACTGAGCTCTGTACATGGCCTGTAGACCGTCGTCTCTCTCATTTGCTCCGATTTCCATCCTCCTACCTCCTTCACTGTTTTGACTTGACAGGATCAGGCATCACCTCCAACGAAATGACGAGTGACGCTATTGAGCAGTGGCTGTCAGTTTTCCAAAGTGAAGGTTTCTTACTCTGAAGACAGCTTATATCATCACATTCATCTCCTTAGGGGGAGATTTGGGATAACAAAAGTCAGCAGAAGTTTGGTTTTGCAGTCATTTGGAAGTCACGGCCCCGTAGAAGAGATTACTGTGCAGATATCGCCCGGGATGAGCAAGCATATTTCCTGGATGTGCACATTGCTTGACCCTGCAGATT
This sequence comes from Scarus forsteni, assembly GCA_036419115.1. Taxonomy (NCBI): domain Eukaryota; kingdom Metazoa; phylum Chordata; class Actinopteri; order Labriformes; family Labridae; genus Scarus; species Scarus forsteni. The sequence continues at coordinate 10,254,542 of JAZDUH010000443.1, forward strand.
GTGTCAAATATTTACCTTCCTGTGCACCTGTTGACCCCTCTCCTCTGCATCTGTTGGCTTGATTCCCATCTCAGTGAGTCAGCAAGGCCCTCCGTGATTGGTCCCTCCTCAGGGGACAGCGCTGGCCTGAATGCCACTGTGACGTTAACGCAGCTTCAGGTCAGAGGCCGTGTCACTCCACTGATGTACACTTGATGACTCAGATGTGCATTATTCCAGTGGACGGCACGCACAAGGGGGGACGCGGACTTGGTCTTCATGCAAGGGTGGCACGGTTGCAAAGTTTAAGCTGATAGAAGACAGAAGATGATACCACAGCCTGTTCAGGGAAGTATTTATCAGTCAGTGAGGTTTGGGAAAGAAACCCAGTAAGTTTTTTTTTTCAAGAAGTGACAGAAAGCAGATTTTAGGTACTTTAACACCTTTATTTTTAGTGTCTGGGGATACATCTTCTTCTTTTGGGTTTTCTACATGGATTTTATTTTTTGTTTTACCTGTCAATAAATCAACCAATCATTCAATCTTTATTTGTACAGCACCAATTCATCACAGTGTTATCTTAAGCCAAAACATACTTTTCATTTTATAAATACACAAATATGCATCTTGATACAAAAATACCACGGATGCACGATATTATCAGAGTGATGTCAGCAGTTTTTGGCTGAAAGGTTGATTATAGGTACTGGCAGATATGAAAATATTGGTAATATGTAAAACATACCATACTTGTAAAGCTCATCATCCCTCAAAGTCCACTTTAATGAATTAGAAGTGTAATTTTTAAAGAATATCTTGTTTTTCATCAGTTTCTAATTCAAACAGACTGTATCCATTAAAGAAAAAACAAGTCAGTTTTAGTAAATTGATGGCTTTGTGCTCCTGACTAAAAGTGTTGTGATCAACATCCGTATTCGGGATAATGAGCTTTAAAATATTTGCATTTTTAACCTTTATTTAACCAGGTAAGTCCCACTGAGAGTAGGATCTCAATCACAAGGACGGCCTGGTCAAGAGGTTAACAGCACATGTCATAATAAATACAAATTCAAGAAAAGATTGACCAGAACACCCAGGCAGCTAGCGCTCTGCACTTAGCACTCTGCACATTAGCTAGCACTCCAGCAATTTATAGTTCATTGTGTATAATTCCTGTGGTCCCCCAACTCCTGGCCCTTTTTCTTTTGGACTGCAGTACATTTTAGTCTGTATCACTGTGTATCTTTTAATATGCTCTGTATTTTTTTCCTATCACTGATGTCTGTTCTTCTTGTTATGTGTTGACACAACCTGCTAATGGAGCTGAGAGAAAAATTAGCCTCTCTGCTATGATCCCATGCATAAACATGTCGATGTTTCTAATGCATACTGTCCCATTAAAAAAAAAAAATCTCAATCTCATTCTCAGATGAAGGCAATAATTCACAAACATATCAGATATTGGCAAAATCTAATATTGTACATCCCCTAAGACACCCATTAGGGGTGTCCTGATCCGATGTTGATATCAGATATCGGTCCGATATCAGCAATAAAACAAATATTGGATTTTATCAGCCTGCAATCAAAATTTCCAATATAAGCACTCCGATACAAGCAGTCCATTCAAATTTATTTTTTTATTTAATTCAGTTGTGTAGTATGCTTTAGTTTAAAGGATACATATCATGCTGATGCATGATTTAATACTTACATATAATATAATAAATTTGAAAACAAGACCTTACACCCCCTTAATTTTCAAAAAATGAGATATTGTATTTTTTCTGATATCCTAGAATGAGATTTGATGCCTCTGAAAATAGGTCATTGCGAGATGGCCGCGAGATTTCAAACGTCATGACATCACGAGGTACCTTTCTTTTTATTGGAGTAATCTGATAAAACTCTTCCTCCTCTGTGATGTCCGTTAGCCACAAAACCGTCACCGAGGAACACATCCACCAGCAGGGGTATATAGGTTCCTAGCTGACATTCACTCATTACCAGCTCTGGCCTGTAGGGGGACTCAATACGCGGTCGCTGCTTTGAGCCTGCCGGAAAGTACAGTAGAAGAAGAAGGACAGGCTGGCTCAGCCCCCAATTGAATTGACCAATCAGACCACAAAGGGCTGTGACGTTGCGAGGTAACTTTAGGTCATCCTCAGACCCTCGTGTTTCAACGAGAGCTTGATAATGGCCTAAAATGAGGATATTGAGAACGCTATTGTGGGGCAATGAAGGAACTAAATGACTTGTACTGAGGGCAGAAATGCTTTACAGGCATCCTAGTCTGGCATTGTGAAAAGGAGAAACAAGCATGATATGTCCTCTTTTAGCTGAACACAGTGGTTATTTTGCAATTTAATAATATATGTTTTTGTTTTTATTGGATTTATTGAGGTTATTTTTAGGGTCTTCTAATTTATTTTTTATTAATTTTCATTTAACTGTTCTATATTCTCATGTTGAAGGTTAAAATTTCTTGAATCCATTGGTTAATAACAAATGGCTCAGTTTTCCTCATACCTACTATTGCTGACTACTGTTCTCTGTTTGAGTAATCACACTTGATCAAGCCTTTTCTAAAAGTCCATAGTACAAAATAAGTAATAAAAGTAAGTTGTAAGTAAGTCCTGTTGATATTGTATTGGATCGATATCGTATCGGCCAATACTAAAGGTTGCAATATCTGTATTGTATCGGAGGTGAAACAGTTGTGTCTCGACAACTCTAATACCTTTGTACAGATTTACATGCATTCACCATGAGTGCAGCACTGGAGCCATCCTACCTGTTCATCATACTATAGTGTTACAGCAAAAAGATGCATAACCATAAGGTGTCCCAACTTCCTTTGCCTTTAACCTGTTATTTTTGTACAATCTTACATGTCTGTTTGGTCTGCAGTGGTTGGTAGTCAATTCTGGACATTGAAAATCCAGTAGCATGAGTGTAAGGAAACAAATACTCTTAACTGAAGTAAAACTGGTTTACCTCTGAAATGGTTCCTATCTGTTCAAGTGTAAAGAAAGGGCATTACTGATTAATTTTCCTTGCGTATATGCTCAGCCGGTTTCACTGCTTCGCTCGACACGGCTGATTGATGGTGATGGTGGTGATGATGGATGGTGCGTGATGATGACTCTGATAACGATGATGATGGTGAGATTTTATTCTGGGCTGCCGAGCTCTGTGGTGCTGTGCATCCAAACACAAACGCACCTCCCATACATCATTCCTCTCATCCAGCCCACCACGGCCCCTACAGGTGTACAAACCCAACCACCAGGATGACCTCATCCGTCCTCATTACGTCCACGACATTACACATGCATGTAGAGGAGCACGTACATGCTTCACACATGTATAAATAGTAATCTAGGGCAGAGTATCTCCAAGGTTTTGGCTAAAGTAAAGAGCAAAACTGGTTGCTTTTGTTTCTGGTAACTTCTCATCCCTCTCTGCTCTGCTATTTTTACTAGCTAAGGCTGGGAATTATGGACCAAAAATCAAACCTCAGTAGGCCTGTCATGATAACAAATTTCGCTGGACGATAATTGTCCCAAAAATTATTGCTGATAAACAATATTATTGTCAATTTTATTTTGAAACAACTTTTTTCATTTATGTAATTATATGTCACAATGTAGTGAGTACACCATGTCAAAAGCAATGAACTTTAATTTCTTAAGAGTATTTAAATGTAATTGGAAGGTTAAGAGCTTTTAAATAAAATAAATTAAACAATAAAAAGATTAAACAACAAAAGAGGGAAAAAAGCTATGAAAATGAAATGGACTGTCTTTTTGGGAAAACTGCATGTAAAAAAAAATCATTATAATAATCAAGAACAAAAACAAAAAATAGACTCTGTCTCTGTAAAGAAAAAAAAAATTCCAATAAAAACACACACAATAAAAACAACAATTGAAATGTAGTTCATACAGTTTCTGAACTGTTTGTGACATGTACGATCTCCCAGTCAATTCGTATTGTCAAACATTTGTTACATCTCCTGAACTGCTGATTGTTCAACCGTACTGAAGGGTTGCATTTCTTTTGCAATGTAGCAAACGACACTGTCTGTGAGCGTGCAACATTTTGCGCTGTTTTATTTATCTTTACTTTGCCGACCAAACGCCTCAGTAACTGTCAGAACGAAGGCTTTGCTGAACCTCCCCTTCTTCGTCGTCACTATTTTCAGACAAGATTCAACATATCGGCTCGTCAGTGTTCATGGGCTCACAACTAGTTCATTCTATTTAAAACGAAAATATTCCCACTCTTGGGCTGTGGCAGCCAGCTTAGGAACTGTCGCTTTCATGCCATCATTCATATTAGTGTTTCTTTCTTCGTTACTCCTCACGAAGTTTGCTTCAGCTCTGTGTGTGTGTATGCGCGAGTGGCCCCGCCTCCCCCCAAAAGATTGAATGAATGACAGATGGATCACTGACCCTAACCCTGCTCATTCCGCTGTAGAACCAACACGCCCTGGCATTGAGAAAGATGGACGGGGTGAGCCATCTTCACATCCAGCCTGTTTGATAGATAGAGAGGAGGGAAACAAACAAGCATGCACGTCAATTTATCGAAGCCGGCAAACTTACCGAGGACTTTTTAATTTATCGTTCGGTTAATTGATTTACTGATTATCGCGACAGGCCTATACTTCAGTGCTATTTAGCTGAGTGCTGAAACGCTTTCCCTATTTTCAAACAATACTCTACAACCACTTTAGCTTCCCCCCATCTTTCCAGTTATGTGTCCAGGCAGGATCATCCATCAGGGGTCATAGCCTCGGTGTGAAGCCTCCCCCCATTTATTAGCTCCTCGTGTTGTTTCGGCAAAGAAAGGCCACAGAATCAATTGCGTGCGTTAAAGGCTGGCTGGCGGTCAGCGGGCCGGGAGCGAAGAAGAGGGCGAGAAGTAAGAGAGGAGCTGCCCTGTCAGCCGGAGAAATGGAATTTTATCTGGATGAATCGCAAGCCGTTCAGCAAGAGAGGGGAAGAATGGGATGTGGTGTCACCACTGGTTGAATTAATGACACAAAAACCGCCAGATTGAATCAATAGAGGAAGTCTGGAAGGCGGTGTATCCTTTTGTGCTCTCTGTCATGAAGCAGAAAGGAACCCCTGCTCGGTTTAAGAGCAGAAAGAAGCCGCATTTTGGCAAAATGTGATTATGTCCCTCTTACAGCAGTAACTGGATTTATGTGGAAAAGTCTCCTTCTGGATGTTGAGGAATTTCCTGGAGGGGATGAAGATGGAGGATGGGTGGTGGAGGGAAAAGATTGGAAGTGGGAATTTCATGTAATCCCATTTGGAATGGAGGGGATGCTCCCAGGGAAATCCAGGCTGGCATGAACATGGAGACGTCTGCACAGACTGGAGGGAATAAGGAAGCGGCAAATAAACACTCAGAGGGGGAGATTTGAGAGAGAAGACTAAACAAACTAATTCACAACAAAGACAGAAAAACAGACTGGTGAGGGGGGAAAGAGAAAGATTCATGTTTTATTTTCATGAGCTTAATGTAACCACAGGGGCTGCCTCTGCACAGAGATGGTGGATCTGTGTTTTTTAAGTATTTGAGTGTTTTTTTTATATTTATTTGAGATATGATGGCAGACTAAGATAGAAAACAGGGAAGGCAGAGTGGGGCTTTACAACAGGAACAAACAGTATGGTAATTATGCCGTCATTTGTTATGCCATTATTTTCTGTCAATAGCTTAGGTCCCCAGTTAAGTAAAATTGACCTGTTCTTTTTTTGTGACTGTATGTTTGTGTTAGGAACTGACGTAAATCAAGAAAACATTTTATTCTTTAATGAATGACACTTTTGATTGATAATATTAGACATTCAGGCATGATGAGGCAAACCATTATGACACTTTGTACTCTCTAGCAACTCTCTAAATCAAATTTCTGTTAGGAATATCTGCTAAATTATTAATAATTTTATGCTATTATCTGCTAATATTGACATTATTCTAATAATATTGTGCACCCCTCTTTTGCAATGTCACACCTAAACCAAGCATTGGCCTTGGTTCAGCTCACACAGCCTACAAATTTAAGTCACTTGAGGGTTTTGTGAAATTAATCTTCTGGAAGAAAATAGACTTGTAATTATATAACAAACCGATTTATGAGTTTTGAGTTTTAATTAAGCCATCCATAACCTCGCTTCTCCATACCTTTCTGACCTCATTAGCATTTCTGTACCTACCCATACCCTCAGATCCTCTTCTGTTCTACTCTCTTTCCCCTCCGCTCACCTTGCCACCATAGGGGGCTTGAGGACTCCCAGTTATGGAACTCACTCCCCCCTGACCACTGCAACACTGAGTCCTTACCCCTCTTTAAAACAAGACTCAAAGTGCATCTGTTCAAACTCTCCTACTCCCTCTGATCTCTCGCACTGTCTGTTGTATTGTATTACTTATTTTTATGACTGAATTTATGCCTGTTTAAATGCACTTTTTTATTTGTACTGTGTGAGGTGACCTTGAGTTAAATAAAAGGCATCCTTAAATACATTTCTTCTTCTTATTTATTGTTAATTTGTTAATACTTATATGCATATGACAAAGTGTGCAGCATCAGGACCTCTCCTTTTCCCTGTTTACAGTGCCAGTAGCTGCATGAAACAATGCTAATTTCCCTTAGAGAAAGAGTAGAGGAAGATCAGGAGTACTCAGCATGTGAAAACTGGCAGTTTGAACTTGATTGATTGTAAGCATACTTTTGGAGTCATTGATATGAATCTGACTTTAAGCAAAATATATATTCTTTTAAATGTGCACTGGTCTGACAGATGGGCACAAGGAGATTTTTTTTAACATCCAGCAATTGGAGATTTTATGATAGGTCATATATTCTGAAGAGACATCCTACATGTGTATTTTTTCATTAAGTCTATCAGGTTCATCAAGACTGGGCTGAACAACAAGGTGACTAACTTCACTTGGTAACTGTACGTTCAAAATGAAAGGATTATTGCTCTTATAACTGCTCTTTCTGATGCAACACTGCTTGCTAGTATATAAATCACTATTTTGACCAACACTGTCTGACTGTGCGACTTAATGCAACGAGCCCTTAATTCTGAGTCTGAAATATAGCCCCCTCCTCCCTAGACCGCCACCTTAGTCTATTCTTCAACTTGTACCTGTCATTTTTGTTTCCCCTCTCTTTATTTAAATATTGGTGTAACAAGTGGGAGTGTGCACATGGATATGTTTATCCAGACATATAGATGCTCTGCACATGTATTTAAATATGTCTATACGTATCTCTGTTATGTCTTTTTCTTTTCTGTCAAAACAGTAATGGCAAGGCAATGGCATTGTGTTTGTAGTTTTATTTAATGTTCAAATTGTTCAATAAAAAATATGTCACAAAAAAAATGAAATGATTATGCAAAAACATCAATTCTGATAATCCAAAATGTCAAGCTTTTACTTTGAAAGAACACAAGAGGTGCTTCTCTACACTCATTTGCCACTTTATTGGGTACAGGGCAGACTTTTGTCTTGAAAATTGTTTTGATTCTTCATGGCAAAAGTTAAACAAGTAGATTAAACATCCCTCTGTGTATGGACTGTATGTGATACCTGTTTGAAAAAGGTACCAAAGTTAAATGTGACAGGAGGTCATGTTAAAAATGAATACAGAAGACACTGCCAGTGCTTACACTGTGAATGTTTCTACTGATGTACTATTTTTCTTTTTCTTTTTTATGTATATATTTTAGTTTAATTGCTGTTATATTCTATTTACCTAATATTTGAGTATGCTATTTAGTTTTGTTCTCTCTTATTTTTTTAACCTTTGTATTACTTTTAATGTTCTAAAAGGCAACAAAAGTGAATAACAGAAAATAAGAACATTCCTCTGAGGTTTTGGTCCATACTGACATGACTGCATCATGCAGTTGCTGCAGATTTATTGACCCCAAGCAAATCCACCATTCCACTTTGTCCCTAATGGGCTTTACTGGATTGAGATCTTGTGACTGTGGAGGCCGCTGGAGTACAACAAACTCAACAGCATGTTCATGAAACCAGTTGGAGATGATTTGACTGCTGTGATGATGTGTTATCCTGTTGAATGCATCCATCAGAGGATGGATACCGTGTGGTTAAAAAGAGAAAGAGACAACAATTCTCAGAAAGGCTGTGATGTTAAATGATGCTCTCTTGGTACCATTTTCAGAAAATGTCCCCCACACTCTTACAACGCCACAGGCAGCCTGAATGGTTGTTACAGGGCAGGATTTATCCATGCTTCAATGTTGTTTACAGCATAAAGCAAAGCAAAACTGGAGGCAAACATGAACTGCCACCACACAGGGGTCTTGTAGGGTGTCACAGTATAAGCAGTAGTTGTTATTGCTCAAAGCTGTAATTCAGCCTTTTTGCCAGTCTTGGCTCGGCAGAGTGATTGACATCCCTAGAAAATGAAGATAAGTTTGCCAATATTCCTTTCGCCTCTCAGTTCGTTGATGATGCTTTCCCCTCATCCTGTCGGCTGCTGAATTATTCATGAAGGCCAGAGAGCTTCAAATCCATGTACAGTGGAGGAACAGAGGAGTGGTCAGGACAAAAGGAGGGATAAGAGAGGAGATAGATGCCACTGAGTGAAGTGGTGAAAAAAGGTAGAGGTTAAAGACAGGAACAAGAGGAGCAAGATTAGAAAGAGAGCGCCTCTAAGATGAGACGAGTAGGAGGGGGCTTTGGTTCTCAGCTCAAAGGATCAAACTCTGATTTCTGTCCAACGAGCCGCTCCTGAGAAAGGCTTAGAGCTGAAGAGCTGTGCAGAGCCCGGATCTGTTTACATCAGCAGGATGAGATGGGCCTGATTCTGCGGTTGAGACTGTTAGGCTGAAGACTAACAAGGTATTTCTGAAAAAGACAGTGATGATGATGTGAGTGGATGGTCCAAGGAGTGAAATCTGTGTTGTCTTCTGAAGTGCAATAATTATGTTTGCATTCCCTTAAATGAACATCTACTTTGGATATTCAAATACCAAGTGAGCACACTTAACGAAGGGCAGTCTCATTGTAACCTGTGTTTTTTTCAATCTCCACTTGCGTTGCGTTTCTTTTTGCATTATGAAGTGATGTGAAGACAGACTCCCACACACTGTCTGTGTTGCAAATAAATTAATTTCTTTCAAGTTAGACAGCGTACGGGAATCTACCTTCACATTTTCATTGACTTTTTTTCTCCTAAGCCCCTGTTGTTATGCACCAGTCAAGGGGAAAGTGCATACCATAAGGTTTTAAAATAATAATACTGTTTTTCCCAGTCCCCAAACGAAAATATGAGATTTTTAAAGGTTTAACAATATTTATTTACAATAAAAGAAATAAACAGCTCACTTTCAAAAGCTTTAACAGAAATCTGGATCCTAAACAAAGGAGGCGATAAGCTCTCAAAAATAAAACTAAACTCCAGGGAAAAGAAAACACAATTTACTAAGGAAAAAAAACTAAGGTGGACCGGTTAAACAAAGAAAATAGCTGCATCAATTCACGCAGATGATTCACGTAACAAACGACGGTTGGAGGCAGGGAAGTAACAGAGTGATGTGCTGCTGTCAGAATGGTCTCCCCGTAACTCTCAGGCCGCCGGATTTAAAGATGCTGAGGCCAGCCCCCGACCTTATTAGCCAATCGCGCAGTCCAAGATCTGAAAAAGAGATCCACACACACAAGACTGCACACTCTCTCACAAACAAACGGGATGAAAAACGAAGATCCACCCAGAACAGAGCACTCACTCACACACAGAAAAATACAAACACAAAACCAAACCAAATACGGCCACAGCCGTAACACCTGTCCATTAAATTAAATGCTCAAAGTACGCCCCTATTATGAAATAAGGTGAAATGATTGGAAGAAAATACGCCACATAGTGCTAGCAGCACTTTATGACAGCTTTTCACTAATATTTTGTCACAACTTCGTTTGATGGAAAATAAGCAAGTTGTGGTTTATTGTTTGTGAATCAACAGCTCTAGGAGTCAAGTTTTTAATTTGTATTTTTGTATATATAAATAAACACACATTTTTATGCCACAGCTGCTCTAAATTAAGAGGAAAAGGACATAAAACAAAACCAGCAAGAACACAAGCTGTTAACAAGGCCACAGAGGCAATACAAAATATTATTTTTTGTTACTATGTGTGAAAAAGGGCTATTATTTATTTCAGTTTATGAAATAAATAAATTTGGAAGTTTTAAAATCAATCATAAGTGTTTTCTCAAGACACTTTACAATAGAGCATAAAACTCTTTATTTTATGGATACACTACATGCATAGTTACATTTCTACATATATAAAATATACATACACAAATATATGCATCCAACACCCAACAGAAAGATTCCTTACAAAATGTTTTGTCATTATTTGATTGGTGGTCTAATAAATATATTTCGCACTGTATATCTGAAAAAATCAAATGAACAGCCATTAGATTAGCTCTATTTCTGAGCAGTTCCAAACAAGCAGGATCTCCAAAATTAGCTGGATCCACCATCATATGAGTGAAGAGCAAACAGATGTAAACAAATCAAAGAAATCTTTTTTGCCTTATTGCAGACTACCACAGTTTTTGCCAACTAATGAAGCTGTCCTCCTATATGTGACTGTTGTGCACTTGCTAGCCAGTGGTCTTGGTTAATTTTCCTCTTTTGTTTGCCTTCGGCTAAAACCTCAAGTAACAAAGTCAGAACAAGGTCGAAAGAAAAATATGTAGTCTTCTGTTAAATTTTTATTGGGCTGAGCCAATTTGTCATCTATGTTTTTTTAAACTTGCACGATGATTTATTTTTAATACTCAGATGTTTGGGTTGTTTACCCATGCCTTTTAAAGATGGCACATGATAGTGAGATGATATTTGCATTTGTCAGCATGCACTTTAAAAATAAATCCTCATGCTCTACAAGCTGCTGCCTCTCTGAGCTGAGAGCCGTGGAGGAGTGAGACAGACTGAGGAGTGAGTCTCTCTGCAGCTGGAGAGTGCCGTGCCCATCAGAGCGATGACTGTGAATGAGCATAGTGGTGACGTGATGAGGTTATTTATGAATGAAGTGAGTGTGAGGCCACTTAGGGGGGCCTCGTAGGATACAGTTTTACAATCTTGTGCAATCAAATATAAATACTGAGCTATGAAGTCATCGTGAGGCAAAGTGTGCTGGTCTGTGTTCAGCATACACAGAATGTGTAATCCGGTTTTATTTGAATACGCATGAGAGTAAAAAGGGATTAGCTAATTAGTTGTAAGTGTCTGTAAATGATTGTTTGTCTCTTTATGTCAATCCTGGGATTGGTTGGCAACCAGTCCAGGGTGTACCCCTCCTCTCGCCCAACAGCAGCTTGAAAAGACTCCAATCCTTGCAACCCCAAAAAGGTCTAAGCTGCACAGGTCAGTGCTTCCCAAGCTGTAAAGTGGGGTTCTTTTGTGGTCCATGAAGGTACCGCTGGTGGTCTGTGAGAGGATTAGGGATGTAACGGTTACCAGTATAATGGTAAACCGCGTGAAAATTTCCAACGGTAATTATTACCGTATCCTGTTAAAATTACCGTTATATCGTGTTTGATTACCACACTGCTTCAACAACTCACGGTGATGCTGCTCTTTACCTGGAAAAGCCTGAACTATGTGTGTCTGCTCCTCGGTGAAGCTGCCATCTCTCACAAACGGAGGAGCAGTTTGCATTGTTTGGTCTCTGAAAGTCCAGCACCTGGAGCCTCGCTGAGACTCTTACAAGTTTTCACACCCCCCAACTAAAATGTGGGAGTGTTTGTAAAACAGGTTAAAAAATTTTTTTTGGCCATCTCAAAACTTTGAACATGTTCATTTGCAACTTTTTATAAAGAGAACCCTGTTTAAAGTACAAATCCGTTCTTTTTTTCTTGTAATTACTCACAGTTTAAGCATTTATAACATAATAATGACAAATACTTGCCAGAATTGTTTTTTCTAATGAAAAAAGTTTTTAAAAATTTACTTACAGGACATTTCCTGACAGTTATGACAAAAAAAAACCCAAAGAACTTTTATAATTAGAATATTAAAGGGGTTAAATGATTTCAAGACTGTGTAAAAGTACTTTTTGAACATTTTGAGCGCACTGCAACAATATCATGATAATAATGATAACCGTGATAATTTTGGTCACAATAACCGTGGTATGTAATTTTCATATCGTTACATCCCAAGAGAGGACGTTTACAGAAACTAAAAACCACCATTTAAGAAAACTTTTTCAATGACCATGATATGTCAGATCACAACTTTTACATTGTAGATCTAATAAAAAAGTCTTCCCTCTTTATCATTTTTTTCTGAACCAGAACCAGTGTTACAGAATAAATTATGTCGAATCAACTCGAGATATTTTATAAAATGTCATATTTTAACACTTTGCTCTTGATTTCAAGAATGAATATATGCTTTTGATAACATAAAAGGTGGCAGGAAAGAGTTTGTTTAATCACAAGAATTTTTAAATACAAATACAGCAGCAAAATGTGCATTCACTGTGAAATTTTATAGGCCATCCTGAAAAATAACATTGCATTTGTTCGCTCCTGGGATTTTTGAATAACTTCGATCAAATTAAATGAACCAATCAATCCATCCATCTTTTATCTGACCAACCATAGCTACACCCATCCAGCTGTCTTTTTATCTAGCTATTTATCCATCCATTCTCTGACTCATCCATCCACAAATCGGTTAATCAATCCATCCATCCGTTCATCCATCAAATCACCCAATTACGAATTCACACAGTAATTTATCTCTGTTACCTAATTCATATATTCATCACCCAATCAGTCAATTCTATTCACCCATCCTCTCACTCATCCAGTAACCAGTAAATCAATCCTTTCATCCAACCATACATACATCTATTGATCCATCCATCATCGATTCTCTAACTCATCCATGTTGTCATAAAGTTAAATGTTCATTCATTAATCCATCCATTCATCTTTTATCTGGCCAGAGATTCATCTATTCATCCATCCATATTAATCCATCTGCCAATCTAACTATCAATCCATCAATCCAGCCATCCATCCATCCATCCATCCATGCATCCTCTCATTCATCCATGTTCTCATAAATTTAAATGTTAATTCATCAATCCATCTATCCATCTTTTATCTGGCCAAAGATTAATCTATTCATCCATCCATGGATTAATCTATTCATCCATCCATCCATCCATCCATCCATCCATCCATTCTCTCAATCATCCATGTTCTAATAAATTTAAATTTTCATTCATCAATCCACATATCCGTCTTTTATCTGGCCATAGATTTATCTATTCATCCATCCATCAATCCATCCATCTATCTGCCAATCTAACTATCAGTCCATCCACCCATCCATCCTCTTACTCATCCATCTGCCATTTCAACTATCTATCCATCCATCCATCCCATTTTTAATCTAGTCTTTTATCAAACCATGATCAAATGTTGTTTTTTTGACCGATAAAATGATATTTTTGGGTAGTTCTCCAGTAAATATCTTAGAAAACCTTTGTAGTTTTGATTAAAGCTCCAAGTTTTTTTTTTGTTTGTTTGTTTGTTGAACCCTTCCCTAACCTTCCACTGCCTCCTCATTCTGCTGCATGTTACTGAATATCTCCACAGAGGCTTTATCAATAATTCAGATAACATGTTTTCCCTACCAGGTCTTTTACCTCCCATTATTTGAAAACTAGGATCCAGATCATCATCAACTCACTGTAGTGAAGATAAAACAGTTAGAACATGTTACAACAGATACATCATGCAACAAAAACAGAGTTCTTAAAGTAACAGCTGTCAGACAGCATTGGTTGTCTTCTTTTAAACTCCTCTGAAAGAATGAGAAATACACAGTTTCACTTTCATGTGGGATCCTTGGTGTTGTCCCTCAATGTAAATCCCAATCCCTGGTTTCTCACATGTGTACATTTGTGTGTCTATCAGCTGTGCTGTGTTCATGCTGGTGTGGAGCCGTCAGTGAGCAGCCAGAGACGGCAGACAGATGGGGACGGAGGGAGGGAGCGATCGTCTGCAGAGGGCATGTCAACAGCAGCAGCCTGCAGATTCACATTAGATGCTCAGGTGCTCCATATAGTGAGGAAAGTGTGATGTCACTGAGGGGGGGAAAAATGACAACCGATGCAGCTAGCACAGCGTGAAATACAGACAGACTGCAGAATTGAGTGCTCAGACCGTGAAGTATACACTGCCTGCATCCCAGACAAAGCGGGCTACAGTTTGGTCTAGAGTGACCCGCTATAGGTTCTTTTTCTGACACATAAGACATTAATTTGCTCTTTATTTTTGTAGCTCTATGTGTATTTGTGTGTTTGAAGTGGCAAAAAAAACAGCATTTCAATTATGTCAAAAAATGTAGGTAGTTATAGTTAAAGAAATGAGAAAATTGAGTGTAGATTTTACTAAACATGAATTTAAAAAAAGAAAATACAAGTAAAGACGGAGGACAAAACATGGAGAGAGCCATTTCAGGCCTTTCTGTGATGGTGAATGGGTCAGACCGTAGGCGAAAAAGCCATAAAATCCTCAATCATTAAACAATAATTTAGCCTCTCCTTATCCAACAGTTTGCTCCCTGCTTCTAAGCTGCAGTAAAACTTAATTATCCTTCTGTATGTGCCTGTGTTCCTGTGTCGCTCTGCTGGCCTGAGGCTCTGAGAGGCCAGTAATGGTGTCATTAGGCCAGACCACGTGAACATTTTTTATTTCCTGAGGTAAGACAGCAGCGGTCAGCGGCACTGTATACTGAACAGCACCAACATTAAACCACTATAGGTGTCCCTATCTGCTGCCATTTCCTCAGTGCATATCAGCTGTGTGATAATTGTGCAGAACTGAAGGATCCATCAGTCAGATTCTACAGTTTAAGGCTTTTTTTGTACGTTTTTGTCCAATGATGCTCAAGTGTGAGGTGTCAGGCCACGTCTGGGTTTGGGTGCACATGCTGGGTTGGCACTTGGCCTGTTAACCCTACTTTAGTCATAGGTTTCTATGTGTAATGAAGTTTAAGGGTGCAAGTGTGCTCCTGAGACAAAGGACAACAACCCGTTCAGATGCATTACCAACCGTCATAACTATTGGCAGAGTCCTAGGAAGTCAGCTTGCATCTCCCTAACTACCTGACCAACTTTGAGGTTTCGATCACGACTCAACCGACCATTCTCTAGTCCCCAGCTCAAACCCTTATGGACTGAGCTGCAGCTTTGCCAAGGCATGAACACACAAGTACACATAATATTCTATGTAGAGCTGCTGCTTCTACGTGAGTCAGAGTCTCCTCAATCTCAATTTTTCTACAATTTTACTATTTACGATGCAGCAAATGGCTATGCATTCTTCCACCTGTGCTCAATCTGCTTCTTTTGCTCTGTGGACTCAGGAAGACACAACAGCAGAGGAAACCAATATGGAGCTAAATATGAGTGATTTTGACTCAAGTGAAGACAACGTTCCTTTACTGTGGATGCTCAGGATTATCTTCATGAACCAGAGTATACAGATGAAGAAATTCTTCAGAATGAGAGGCTTATTAGGCACCTGTGGAGGAACATAGCCATTTGCTGCATCGTAGTATAGTGACAAACACAGAGACTTCTCAGAGGAAAAACAAAGTGTTCTGAAATTTTCTCCCCAATCTTTCATTCAGTCCAACATAGTTTCATGGCTTGTTTTTATGTTGTGGTCACGATTGTCCCCACCAACAGTAGTGTACCTGGACTCCTTAAATCAATCAATCAGTCAAACTTTATCGAAAAGTTTATACAGATTTATTTGCAGCTCACAGTGCTTTACACTGAGACAGTAAATTGATTGACAAACAATATATTATAGTAATCATGGATGAATCCTGGATTTTTCTTACAACCACCCTGCAAATAAATGCTCAGCACAGGGTCCCAAGAAGACTAAGGCCCCATCCACATGAAGCCAAACTGAGGTCTAAACGCATACGTTTTTGCCAAATCTGCGTATCATCCATATGAAGACGGCATTTTGGGGTCTGTAAATGATCATTTTTGAAACCAGGTTCCAGAGTGGAAAGATTTTGAAGTGCCGTCTACGCAGCTTCGTGATTACTGGCTCTCCGCAAGTTTTCAGATACGCTTACGTCATAGTTTCATATCTTCATTGACACGCATGCGCCACACGCGGCAATGACAATGGAGGCGTACGTGTAGCATATGTGCTGATGAAGCTAGGGACCCTACTATCCCTGCTGCAGCAAAATGTCCTACTTCTCAATCACCACCGAGTTGAACAAACAATTATCGAGGACACATTACGGCACTTTATGATCACTTTATCACAATCTCTGTTTACAACTTTTGCTGCTAGTGCGCATGCCCACTGTTTTTTCGTCTGTTTCCGCTTGTTTCTGTCATATCGTTACAACGGCCCTGAAGGTCTGGCATGTGTTTTACAGCGTTTTGATGCATATCGAGTGCATTCATATAGACGCACACATTTTCTGAGACGCCTTTGTCTTTATGACGATCGTTTTGGAAACTGTTCAGCATTTTGTCTTCGTGTGGATGGGGCCTAAGGGACTAATACACAACAGCAAAACTTAAGTAAAGGAAATGATCAAATCTTGCCATTCCACTACCATGGTTAGATATTTCTTGTATTTTTTTTATTTTGTATCTTTTTTTGTTCTTTTTTTTATTTATGCTATTCTAGAAGTATTTTAAGTTCTTGCACTGGAGGGGAGACGCTCTTTCTCAAATTTGGTGGTTTGCTAGTTGTACCATGACAATAAAGAGATTCTATTTATTCATGAAAAGAAACAAGAGAAAATGCAAAGCAACAAAACCAAGTATCATCAGACAGAAATGAGTTAAAGGCACAAAATACTTTAAAGATAAATAAATGTAGTTAAAGGTACAGCTCTGCTGCTCATCTACTTCTCAGACTGTCAAGTTCTTGGTACAACCACACCTCAAAATACTGAACTAACCCTTCATAAGTTTGGCTGAACTATTTAACATGGCTTTTAAAACTTTAAGTTAAACTACATTTATGAATGACTGTTTGATTAGGACAATGGTACATAGTATTCTTAAAGCTACATTTCTATGAGGCATGTATTCGCTGCAGACTTAAGACAGCTCTGCAACCCACTTTCAGGTCTTGAACCACCACTGGCTTTCACCAGCCGCAGTTGCCATGGCTTTTCTTTTTCTATTTCTCTTGTAATTAGGTCTCCAAGTACATAATAAGACCTCCTGGCAGGTGAGAGGATGTAAAAAAATGATGCATTTGAAAGAGTGATTTCTGCTCTTGATATGTGGCTTTTCCATCAATCATAGTCAAGTGTGTTTTAACATGACTCTGAGATCTAAACATTAAAACCCTGCACTACAGACTCAACCAGAAGAATTATAACTCAAACGACCCTCGCTGGCTCCAGCAGAGACCCCGCTGTGCCCTCATCACTCAGAACTATTGTAAAAGGAGGCTAACAAGAGGTGTACACTGAGCCGCTGGAGGGTTACAGCTCCCACTCTCCCATCTACCATCCTTTCAGGTCTCCAGGACTACCTTGATTCCCCCCTCTGTCCCACCGCCTCCCCCTCCTCCCCCCTCTGCGTGCCTGTGTCCACCGCTCATCCAGGCGTACCGCTCCTAAAACATCAGCGGGGCTCTTTAATTGGCTCGGCCCTGCAGAGGGAACCTGTCTGTGTGTGAATGCTGTCATGAGAGGCAGAGGGGCATCAGTGAGGCTGTGTGTGTGTGTGTGTTAGAAGTGTGTGTGTGTGTGTGTGTGTGTGTGTGTGTCAGAATGAGGTAACAGGCTGCTTGAACAATCTCCTCTGGAAGCCCCTTTCATTTGTTGTGTTTCCCACAGAGCTCCTAATGGATCGAGCTATTTTATCTGCTTTTTTTGGGCGGAGCGACCTCTCGCTGTGCCGCCCCACTCCACTACACAGAGAGGACACTTCACCCTGCTCCGGGGTCCGTGTGTGTTTATGTGTGGTTCAGTTTGGAGTGCCCTCGCTTTCTCCTCCCTCCATATTGTTCTGCTGTTAGAGCTTGGATGTCTTGGGAGTGGGTGTGGGTGTAGAGACTTGCTCTGCTTCTTACATTATTAAACCCCTTTTTACTACAAACCTGCACGTGAGGTTGGTGTGGAGATGCTGCAAAAAAGAGCAGAAGGTATATTTCCACTCTACTAATAACTCTTGTTACTTTTACTTCTTCCAGTTAATTGCATCAATAAAAATGAATAAATATAATCGTCCTTATCTCCAGATTTACACTCAAGCATTAATTCAGCATCAGTTCCTGCTGCGACAGTTTTCCACCCTGTAATCAGTCTCTCTGCTCCCACCTGGTGGCCTTCTATGCTCAGTACAGGCTGTGTGCATTTGGTGAAGCTGGCGTTCATTTCTGCAGATTCAGCAAAAGTCTCCTTTTATTTTAAACTTAAATAGACATTTAACCACATACTTTAATGGAATAGGGAACACATGAGACCCTTCTGTCCAAACACTGTCCTGTGAGTCAGAAATACTTTATTAATCTCCAAGAGGAATTCTGTTGTTTCAGTTGCTCTTGTACATACTATAGCAGTAGGAATATCAGAAGACATCGAAATAGATATAAACATTAAAATTGATAAGAATGTAAAAATTTAGAAAATTAAAAAAGTAAGTTGTAACATTCAATCTAAAATATGCTTCAACTTCCTTATGAAGGAAAAATAAATAAAATAATCTCAATGAGGCTATGAGACTGAGATTGCACGGCTTCACGAAAGAATTAAAGGAAAAACAATCAAGTAGAGTAAGCAGAAAGTAGTTTTAGTCAAGAAAAGAGGGAGAAATGAGCAGGAGCAACTCTTAACTACTAGCTAGGGGTGGGCGATATGGCAAAAATATCATCACGATTTTTTAAAAATAAAATCACGATCATGATTTTATCACGATTCTTTTTTACTTTGATTTTTCTAGACTAATTTGCATGTTTGACCATTTTTTCCCCTATTTTTAAAATATAAAACATGTAAAACCCTAAAAGAAAAAAAGGACAATTAAAGCCAAAGAAACTATCAGAGCAGGTTTTAGTTTAAATAGTGCAGTTTTTATAAAAATGTGCCATAAATGTAAACATAAAAGGTAATGAACAACAATATCAACATTATCCCTTAAAGTGCAACAATTCAAAACAAATGTTATCTAACTGCAATGTCTATAATCTGAGTGAATAATACAGCTGCTTTAGAACAGATTTTTGTTCAGACATCTTCAGGCTCTTATCTCCTTTTCTCCTTCCGCTATGGCTTCACGCTACATAACCAAACAGGAGATCCCACCATGCACTGCGCTTAATGTGCTACGATTGGCTAGTTGGTAGCGCGTCAAAGTCTCTGCGCCCACACAGATGATCTGAAGATCTTTCTGCTTTATGACGATATTAAATCGTTATAATCCTGAACGATTTAATATCGTCATATCGCACACCCCTACTACTTGCCATATTAAATGTGACAATGACAACTATTTATTAGAATGATTTTGTCCATCCATAAAATGTACTGCCAATTCCGTTTTGGGATTGTGACAGGCTAGAGCCTATCCCGGCTGACATTGGGGGAGAGGTGGGGCACACCCTGAACCAGTTACCAGCAAATTACAGGGCCACGTAGAGAGACGGACAACCATTCATACTCATTCTCCAAGGGTAATTCAGCATCACAACTTTACCTAACCAGCAGGTTTTTGGTCCATGAGAGGAAGCCACATCGTCACTGTGGGGTACAAACCTTCTTACCAACCTACAGATCTATTGAGAAGTTATTGAGCTATTAGCCAAAATGTGGAAAAGCGCCCTATCTTGCAAAGTTAACATTTCATTTCAAAAATTCCTCCCACCGCTAAAATCTGATTGATTCATCCTCATCCTCTATTTCTGACCTATCCTGGAAATTGTATCAAATTCAGTTCACAACTTTTAGAGTTATGCTGTTAGAAACAAACTTATAAATGTCGATTGATGATCGCCAGATAAATCAAGTGGTTCAGTCATTCAGTGAATTAGCTGCTAACTTGTAGCCAAATACGGAAAAGAGAGACGATCCAGTGTGCCATCATACCCATGCAGACACACTCGTAAATAAACCCTCTCTGTTTTGTGCACAATATATCATGAGGGAGTTAATTTGAACTATGTAAATACAATCCCCTTCATGGCCAGAATCACACCGTTTGTCACTCAGAGCTGACTGCATCACACTCTCCACGCACTGACAGCGGGTTTAGAGGCTGTGAATGCCTCAGGTAAGTCACAGGGCATTGGAGCTGCCCGTGTGGCTGCAGATTTTTCTCCCTCGCACATGCTTGCAATCACAGTAAATCATGTATTCAGTTATAGGTTGGAGGCGTTCTTCGATTAATTATCTTAATTATCATTTTTTCAGTGCAGATTGGATAGTGTAGATTTTAAGTTAAAGGATGTGAAACGCTCAGTCTGTGTGCGTAACTATAAGACTGCTCTTAACATGAACGTTTTTTTTTTGGTGATGATGCTGTCTAACTATGTGAATGCTGTCATTGACATGATTTTAATTGGAACTAGAAAATTTAAAATGATGTATAGAAATATGGCATAAGGGAAAAGTGATGACCTTGTCCGTCAAAATGACAGACAGCAAAAGAAGGTTACTGCAACCTCTGGTCAGAAATAAATATAGTAGAGACATCATCTGTCCAGCAATGCCAGCTAAGAGCTGTGTGCTTTTCACAGATGGCCTCCCAAATCATGTTTCTTCTGGCAATGCAGAGATGCCTCTGCTGAAGTTCACCAGTGTGGTTATTTGTCTCAAACTCCACGGCTTCAAACTTCCTTTTTCGTTTGCACTCACTCTTCTCTCTCAAACTCTCCATGCAGCCAATAGCACACACTAAATCCTCCTTTAAAGAGGGTCGGTCTCCACCACTTTTGCGCCTGTAATTAACTGCACATAAAGTCTTAGGAGATCACCCAAACACGCCCATGAAAAGCATGTATGGGTGGTTCATTGCCATCCTGTTTTACAGAAAACCTGGCCATAGTACAAAAAAGATTGGGAACCACTGTAAGGATGTAATACAATACAATACAGTATGATGCACTTAATTGTGCTGTTTTTAAAAGGCCTTCTGTGAAGCACAGCTTTAATAAATGCAGCTGTGGTAACACATAACACACATGAGATTAAAGCCTAAAATGCATTATTAAAGGTAATTCAGGCAAATTCCTCCAGAGCTTAAAGAAACTGATGATACAGAACATTTTAAGGCAAGTCCCTGGGAGGGTCTCTCGTAAAATGAGGACCCTGAATGCATCACCCTGGAGCTGATTCTTGCCCCGTCCGTCTCCGAGTCGTTGTATTTCTGTTAAAAATGTGACAGACATGAAACCTATTCCAGAGGCGGCTAATCCTTTTTGTCAGCAAAAACAATAAGTGTGAAATCACACCGTGCACGGGTGTCTTCAGGCAGACTTTAATCGCGTTACAGGCCCCGCGCTCGAGGGGGAATTCAAATCTGTATGCGTGCTGCGTGTGCTGTGAGCTCATGCGTGTGTGTGTCTAAAACAGGGGATCATATTTAATGTCTTAATTAAAGGGAGATTTATGCAAATGAGGGAATTCTATTCGGCTTCCCTCGAAGGCTGTATTTTATCCAGGATGGGGGTGTGAACAGAGGTTTCAGGGTGTCCCCCAAAGACAATAAAGGATGAATTATTTTGGACCTGCTGATATTGGTGTTAATTGAATTAAAGTGCCACCTAAGGCAAGATCTACCATTATGGTAAAGTGTTGTGTTTTATTAAAATCACATGTCTGTCAGGAGATTTCTCCTGTCATCCTTTTACCAGTTGGCACAGGTGCCAGCTAAAATATGTGTAGCTTTTTGGTCTGTTATTTTTTTTTTCGTAAATTAAGATGGAAAAGATGTCGTTTTTATCTTTGAATTTGTTTTGGCTTTTTAACTTTGTTGTATTGTTTTATGGTGAAGGAGCAACGTGCAGTTGGAGACCCCTTTAAAATAGTTTAATCTGTTCAGCCCCTTTTTTAAGCCTTCTGTCCAAAATGACATATTCATAAAGAAAAGACTGCATCTCTGCAACCACACGGTCTATTTGAATAATTTTGGTGTCATAGTAAAAGTAACACTGCAGAGATTTGTCCAGATGTGAAATTATCAGTATATGAGTTACCGGGACAAGTCAGAGTTATTTGACAATATCATCCCTGCCTAAAAAAAAAAGTTTTTATTGTGAATATCTCTTTGGAATGATGCAGTTGCAGCTTAGGACTCTATAGTGAATGGCAAAATATGTGAACATTACTTCTGCCAAGTTTTAGTAAAGTGATGCAGAGCAACGTTAGAGAGGTTTCACTACTGAGTAGCCAGTCTGAATCTCTGCACAGTTTGGCATTATTAGTCCAGTTTGAAATGTCTGATAAACCAAACTTTATATTTCACTTTTATATCACTTTTGGTGTTCATTACACCCAATTACAACAGTTTTTTGTATCTTCTTCTGCTTCTCCGTGGAAGTTTTCGATTGTTTTTGAAAAAAAAAATATTTAAAAAAATTATAGAAATAATATTTTGTGGTTTCATTTTGGAAAAAATAAACCAGAACTCTATATATTTTCCCATTCAAAGAAATCCATACAAAGCAACCCAAGTATGAATCAAAGTGAAACAGACTTTGATATTTGATAGTTCATTTGCTTGGTGTTGCTTTTGGTATATATATGGTTGTGTAGCTGATAATTTCCTGTTTAATTTGATGTGCAACATGATTATATTTCTACCTGAATAGTTCACTTTTTCTTCTGTTTTAGTTGGAGTACTTTGGGGCTGAACATGTTAAGGGACAGTAACTAACTAATTTGAAATTCACAGAAAGAAAGACTGGAACCTCAAATTTCTCCCAGTGCTTCATCAGGGGTGTGTAAGTGTAATTAATTGATTTTAGCCTGTTCTGATGACTCTGCATTGCTTTGTCCATCATCAGTGTGTGAATGTGTTGTGAAAAAGTTTGAATATTTAAGTTTGACCTGTGGTGATTCAGGCTTTAGGTTATCCAGTTGCGAGCAAAGCACTACCAGTTTGAATCCACTCCGTCCTGCCATTATAGAGCTCACAAACTTTACCACATCTCATCTCTTCTTGTTCACACACATCGGTTTTGTTTGACAGCTGTGGTTTGTTTGAAATACAAGAGCTGGAAGGTGAACACACACGCTTAAATATTTCAGCACGGCAGACGTTCACACAACAGACGGAGCGTTGAGCAGTCTCTAATATTGACCGTCTGCAGGGGGACGTTTGTTTTGGACCACAGCTCGGCCCGCTCAGAAGCGAGTCGGATCAAACTGACAGAAGTCAAGAAAAACAGCCTGAGAAAGTGGAAGAGCTCGCCTCAGGTTCCTGGAGAGGGTTTCCCCAAAGACAGGGTCTGTGTTTGCACAGAGTGGTTTGGTTTTTGCTGATTCTGGAAGGAAAACTCCTCAAAACTAAGTTCACATGTTTCCATACGTTCATCTTTGTGCAGTCAGTATAAGAGTATTCCTTGTGTCCCTGCATGACCTGTTTTCTGTTGCTGAATGGTAGAGACTTTATTTTTGTTCTATTTGTTCTTTTGTGGTAAAACTGATGTATTTTTCGACCATTTGTTGCAGCTCCTCGTGAGGCTGCTGTATTTGTTTCCATTGACCACTGGGGGCCACTGCAGCCCTTTTCTGTTGCTCTGCCAAATCCTCCTGAGCCCCGATGGGTCCATGAAACGAACAGTTAAAGCACATGACTCAACACTAATCTTTTTATTTTATTTTACACACTGAAAATGTTCATTTCTGTAAAACAATATTTGTTTAATTGGCCCATTTTTCCTGTTTGCCTTCTTTTTATGCAATAATCATTTCAAATTAAAGCTACTGATTTCCATTAAACACATTTAAACTAACTAATGGAAGCTGCAAACAAAGCAATAAAGTAATATTGACATTTCTACAGGTGTAATGTCTAAATCAATGATAACTGATGTTTAAAGCTGTGAGGTGTTTACAGTGTGGCTTTATTCGGAATTATGCCCATAAATGATAATTACATCATTTTTCAAACTTAGGGCCATTTACAAGAGGCCTAAAACGATCAAATCCGATACGTTTTTATTGCGTTTGGCCTCCAGTTTACATGGAAACGGTACCTGGAGTGCTTAAATCCGCAAACTTTTGAACACAGGCTCCAGAGTGGAAAGTTTTCAATACGCAGCGCCGTGTAAACCCACATCAGACAATTCAGGGTGAAACGCTGACGTCACTGCATGTGCAGTACTCTTTCACATGAAGGCTGTGCGCATATACCAGGAACAACAACAGCTTCAGCCGTCTACCAAGTAACGTACGTGCCATTTACCGTGCTCGGTTTGTTATCCAGACAAAGCTATCTAATCAGATTTGTTGTCCAAACTGATTTTTTGTTCAGAAAAGAAACTCCTGAGTCTTTGTGCGTCCACTCGCCATTGTGGTTTTAAAAAGTTTTTCTTCTTCATATGTGTATTGTAGCAGCGCTGCCTCTCTATAAAACTACAGCGCCATCTACTGAACCGGCATGCATACTACAGCGGTTTCATTTGTCTCTAGCATCTCCGTCTGAAAGCAGATCGACTTGAATATGCAAAGGAAAAATCTTTGTATTTTAATTCAGAGAGTGTCCGTGTAAACCTGGCCTTAAAATGCTTGGCAATGAGAAAAGATTTTGGGTTACAAAATAAAAAGCAATTCTATCTGTTAACATTGCTTTAAAAGACAATTAAAGGCAGTTTAGCTCTTTGTCCACTTTAAAAAAAACAAGAAAACAAGTCCATGAACCTCCAAATGTCAAGGTAACTCCATTAGCTTTTAGAGTTTTGGGTCAAACTCAGAGTTTCAGGACTTTAACCGGACTGCCAGTGTAATTCTCGGAAGATATATCTCAAGTGAAATGATAATCTAAATGACAGAGTAAATGAGGCTTGACTAATTTTACAATAAGCCCCATTTACCACTGACCATAATAAACAGGAGAATGAAAAAAAATGGAGAGCCAATTTTTTGTCTTGGGAATATTAGACTGTAAAGATAAACACAGTACAGTTACACTCCCGGTTTGTGCTTTTCATAGTAGAAGCCTGGTCTTCCTAGATCACCTATTCCATGAATAAGGTCAACACTTGGGATTTCAATTTTATTTTTTCTGGAGAAGCAGGCCTGGGACATCAGAAAGGCTTTGCCAACATGCACCTGGTTCAAAAGTTGCGGCGTGGCAGCCAGAGCTCGTTTCCACTTTGGTCACTGATGTGGAAGTTCAACTGTCTGTGGCTCCAGCTCTTTGTCTATTTTCAGGCTGACCAACAGTTTGTTTGAGTTGAGATTTATGGTGGCAAACACCACTGATTGGCTTCAAAATGGCTTTAGTAACGTCACTCAGACTTTGTCCTACACTTTATGAAATCTTTGGTGCAACTGCTCAAGAATCTGATCAAAAGTTTTGGAAAAAAAGTTTTGGTACTGATGTTTAAGATGTCTTTCTCTCTTTTGAGACAGATATCCTGATGATGAGTGATGGTGTGACAGAAATGTTAGCTCAATCGGTTTGTCACTGTGATTTGTCGGAGAGTCCCTCCCTGCCTATCATCTAGGGATGTTCATCGCCATTGGTTCAACGTTAATATTGGCTGATATCAGCCTTTTTTACAAACATAAGCCATTTACAACTTAATGTGGGCTAAACTAATTCCCATTTTCAGATGTTATTTATTGTGCCATGCTAATTCAATGCTAACATATGACACACCTATTTAATGATTTAGAGAATATTCTCTGTTATAGGTGGTAAAAATGACCTGATGTAGACACTATGACATGTTTTGCCCTGATTTTCAAAATCGGTGCATTTAGCCTCTTCAGGTTTTTTTGTTTGTTTGCATGTTTGTTTGTTTTTTCAGAGTAAGTTGCCAAACAGTTCCCACAATGTCAACCCATCTTCAATACAGCAAAAAACTCAGTATTCCTCTGTTTTTCTTTTTTTTTTCTTTCTTTTTTAATGAAAACAAAGTAGGAGGCAAAGAAATATTCTGCATTGAGCGCATGTTTGGGAGATATTCTGGAAGGTTGAGGATATTACTGTTCAGTCGGAAAGAGCAGGCCATTCCACCCACATCTTTGTAATTTGTCCATTTGTAAATTAAATGAATTTTTCTTTCTTTTTTTTCCCCCTTAAATATTTAATTTACTGTGTCTACCCATTCTCTCACGGAGGGAGGTTCTGGGTGCGTCCATTGTCTTGTAATATTTTCTTAGCTGCCGTTACCAGTATTCTCTATAGATGTTTAGTGAGACAGCCCATTAAAAAAACATCTTTTCCTAAAAAAACTGTTTCATAGTGGTTGGTTATCTCTATGTTGAACATTTCCTCCATTATTTATGTATATCAAACCAGAAAGTTTTTAATTTAGAACACTTCCAAAACATATGACAGTGCTCTGCTTCTTGATCCCCCGATCAACGCCAACATTCGACCAATTCTCCTGCATGATGAGTTTTTAAGTTTGGTGTGATCGAGAAGCTCATTGAACGTTTCCATGTGTGAGCAGTAATCCACAGTAGTTCACACTAACTGGACCATTCTTCTGTTGTTATTTTAAAAGCTCCTTCTTTTTCCCATTTTGCCTTAACATAATCAGTAGTGTGTATTTTTTTTGTCTGAAAACCTTTGTATAGTCTAGAAATAATTGGCCTCTTCATTTTAACAACAGTCAGACAGAGAGCATGCCGAGCAGCAGTTAACTTGATTCAGTTCCATTCAGTTCATTTTTATTTATTTATTTTTTGTTAGTATTCAGAGGCTCTGATCAAATGTATCCTTGTCTACAAATGTTAGCAAACTGCATCTGAGGACATCACAGGTAGTAGATTAGGGGCCATTAATCTGATCCATGGCAGAGATCAGCCGGACCTCCACGAAGCTCAAGGTAACGATAAAGAGATTTATCTGTCTGTATGTGTTTCTAAAGGAGCTCATCCTAAATCTTTAGTGAGGAAAACGTCTCTCAGAATCTTTAAACTGTTTGTTGTTGAATTGTTTTGGGTTTTGTTGGCAGGCAGGTCAAGGTCTGCTGGAGTTCAAGATGGTTTTAAAGCAGAGCGGGGTTGTCTGTGTGTCCATGTGCGTGTGTGTGTCGGTGTGTAACCAACTCTGTAATTGTCAGTAAGTGGCTTATCGCTATCTCCCCCCTGTTTCTGCTGATAAGGACTCATCCTGCTCCTGTTTCTGTTCTGGTTCTTGTTGGACTGATAAAACTGTTTCTTTGTCTTGTTGTGGATCAGGTCTGTGTGAAACAAACAAACAAACCTGTCAGAGGATTTAACGTAGTGTCCGTAGCTGTAAGTCCGGTGAGGCTCCAGAGAACTTTTTACCCTGATGGAGGATTTTGAATGCACACAGTTACAGACTGGTTGGGTGTATTTGTCAAATTGAGATATTAAAAGTCCTAAACCAGCACAGAAACGTGTGCAGAATCACTCTCAAAAATGTTCCCACCTCTTCACATTCATTGATGCCTCATTGCAAACACCTTTTCTTTATTAAAGTTATTTTTTGGACATTATTGTGCCTTTATTGATAGGAGAGAAAGACAGCAGATAGGCTTGTGGGAGGGGATGCAAGAGAGTAGACACTAGGTAAACTGGCCACAGGCTGAATTTGAACCCGGGTCAACAGAGGCATGTCCATGATTATGCCTGGTTGCTTACCACTCCACCAAACCAGCACCCCATTGACCACATCCACTCTGCTGAAACTTTTATGATGTTCTTCCCTCTATTTTTTAAAAAGTACGTCTGTACGGTGGGCAACAAGGGCAAACAGCCTACAACAGCTCAGTGCAGTTCAATAAGATAAAACCAGCTTCAACAGCAGAAAAGCCAAAAACAATCCAGACCCAGAAAACACCTGCAGTATTAGAAATGAAGCATAAACCAGGCGGTTAATTGGATGTCATAAATGGAACTGAATACAATGCTTTCTCTGAAACATGTAAAAACATAGCCACCATAAAAACATACATGCATCTGACAAAACAAAACAAAGAGGGTAAACTGTTGACAATATCTTGCATGTGCAAGTTTATCTATCAAAAGAAGTAGGAAGAAGCATAAATTCATTTAATCATAACCCTTTTTACTACCATGTAGAGTCATTTTTTTTACTCTCTCCATATTTATAATATCCACAACATGATTAAGACTTAGACTATTGTCATCCAGTATGCAGCAGGTGTATAAAGAACAAGATTTTATTGCATAAGCTACAGTTAACAGCTTTCAAGTACACTATGATTAAAAGTAGATGATAAGGTGCAAGTTATTGTTGAAATATAATAAAAATGGAATAGAAATTGTGCAAGGTGCAAGGAAGCTATTGCAACATTTCCATCCATACAGGAACCAATATATTACAATCTACTTATATACAAATGCACACATAATGTTTCACCTATATGTAATAATTAGTTTGGATAAATATTATTACACCCCTACACACACAGAGAAAAACATTCAACTGGTGGCTGTGTACATTGGTGACTTCGAGTTGACACTATGGTTGACTTTGTGCATGTTCATGTTTGTCCTGGCTTGGTTTCCTTTGCTGTTTTCTCACATATAAACTAATGAGGTATTCTTTGAGGTTGGCAGCAAGTAGTGCACACAAAGCAAAAAAGTTGTTGGTTCAAACCCCGGGCCAGGCAGGACCTTTCCATGTATGGATTTTGCATGTTCTTCCCAGAGTTCACTCTCTGCTTTTTCTAGTGCTTTGACTATGACATCTATCGGCATAGTTGGCCACAAGTCATCAGCTAACATGGTAACATATTACACCCAAACATCGGGAATGATTTGACGGTACCGATAAAAATGTTGTAGAAACAGAGTTCATGCAATGCCTATGGGAAAGTGTGACCACTGATCATTAACAGTCAAATGTTTGGTTATGATATTGATCATTGTTTTTTATGTCACTTAACTCTCAGAATCTCAGCCATGTTTGCAGTTTACTTCTGACCCAACACAATTTGCATACAGTCTGATGTCTTTTGCGCCCTCTCGTGGGCCCATACCTGCCTGCTTTGCCTTAAGCATCACATACAGGCAAGGAAAACCTGCGAGTGTATCTCCAGCTTAATTAGGCAGCTGTCTCCCACCATCATGTTGTGTTTTTTTTTTACTTTCTACAAAAATCCAAGTCCTCTGGACCCTTCAGACGTCCTGCCTCTCCATGTTAGTAAAGCCTGGACATGACAGAGAGTCCAGGCTTCACTCTGTCACTCTCACTGACACTAAAGCAGCAGCCCTGCGAGCTCAAAGCATCTGCATGAGTGAGGCTGTGTGCAGATGTGCTGAGTGGGAGTGTTTCTGCTGCAGTCTCTAATAAATAAGCTGCTTTTATCTTGGTGTGGGACTGAGTGATCTCTGCTGTGAGGCTGATGCAAAGTCATATTTAATGGAAGAACCCCATGAACCAGCCTTTGTCCCTCCGTTCTGCTGTGACAGCTTGTCATATGAGGGCAAAGAAATTCAATTAAATTGACTGAAATGCTAATGAAGGCTCATTCTAAGCCTTCTTAATAGTGGCATGTGCTTGAACATTTTCAATAAAGGATAAATTATTTTGATTAATGGTGGTGAACCACTTACCGAATGGTTATGAGCATCAAAGTTTGAACCTTTGTTAGTTGTCAAAGCTGAATTTCTAAATAAAGATGGCATTATCTGCCAGCTCTTTTGTACATTGATTTCAAGTGTTTTAGTGCTCAAATGTTACTCTTCCATTCTTTTAAGTTGATCAAGGTCAGAAAAAGACAGTTGGTGAGCACCTTTTTTTCGTGGATCAGTCTTCCTGAACATATTTGGCAGAGATGATCTGTGGAGGTATTTAACCCTGAGGGACACGCACATTTTACACGTCTTCTTTTTTTTTAATATGGCTGTGATCATGCATGAATTTTGGTTTGATTGTGTATTTTTTTATGTTGTTATTTCCAGCTCAGGTCAAGATTCAATATTTTTATTGTAATTTTTAAATGTGTATCCTTACACACAATGAAAAGCAGATGGAGTTCACACCAGAGGTGCAGTGTTCTCTTAAGCACCATTAATGTGCCATTGAATCCAGTTGAACTGCAGGGTTTGATCCAACTTCCATTAGAGTGTAATACCTGCATTGTATTGTATCTTGGTGTCAATCTGGGCTCTTGCCTGGGTACTGATCATTTTTACTACTCTACCCCAGGTAGTGCCATTTCAACCACATGATAATGAGTGTGAATATTTGACACTGCAGAAAAAATGATAATGCATAATAATCAGTGTTACTGCCAATCATTGGCACATCCCAAGTTATAAAACCAAAAATATATATATTTGCATGCAGTACTTAAAATAATTTTAAATACATTAGGTTTATAAGTGCCTTTTTAACACTCAAAGATACAGTACAAGATTTAGCAAACAATAAAACAACAATGGATAAAATCAATGTGTGATAAGGAGAGTTAAAAGAATTTTAAGGATAAAGGAAGTAGATTAGGAGAGGATGGTTACAATCAGTCACTGATCTTGATCAGGAGGGCTTTTGTCTGGAATGTAAATTTAAAATATTATTTTTTTTGTTTTCAGTATCTGAAAAAATGACGGCATCATGACAAAAACCTGGCATTCAAAGGGTTAAACAATTCAAAAATGATAATGTTTGTGGGTGCAAAATGTTGCTCAGTATTCACCATATATTCACAATATTAATGTATAATATTTGCAGTAGCTTGCTTTAAAAAAGCAGATTTTCATGTTTTACAGCCTGAGTGTGTCTAATATTAGTCCCAACTCCAAAGGGTTTAAGCAAAGCTTAAGACCTACTTTCTGGCTGTCTTCAATAAGTCATTAAATTGTTTTATTTTTTATCTTAATCAGAATTGTAATTCTTTAAATTTAAATTTTAGCATTAGCTTAAAATGTTCTTGTTTTTTATCGTTTTGGATCTTTTTTTATGTTTGTTTTAATTACCATGGACAGCTCTCTTACTGAAAGTGCTTCATGAATAAAGTTGTTGTTCTAAT
This sequence comes from Scarus forsteni, assembly GCA_036419115.1. Lineage (NCBI taxonomy): Eukaryota > Metazoa > Chordata > Actinopteri > Labriformes > Labridae > Scarus > Scarus forsteni. Next base: position 10,285,764 of record JAZDUH010000443.1, read on the forward strand.
TATATAAGACCTTAAATGAGAATAAAGAAGGGTCCAATAACTTAAGTCAATTTACATTCACATAGAGCTTGTTGTTAGCTCAGTGCTGTACTTTGTGGTAATGAAAGAACAAAGTGTGAAGCAAACCATAACTTTTTTAGAGGAATCTCTGTACACAAGTGATTCTGTCATTCTGTGAACTCAAATCTATGAATATCTATATGTTGACATACTGCATGTTTTGCTAAATAAGAATTAACTGCATGCACAATAAAGTCAAAGCAGAGTAAGAAAAACAGAATATGCAAAAACACTCAATGCTGCCTCAACAAATTCTGCCTACTGCTCTTCTGACCTCTTACGATGGCCTCATGTTGAATACTTTTATGCTGAATGAATGTTGGGTTCTCTCAGTTTTACAGTAACATTTGCCCCACAGCTTTTTGTTTTCACTGGAACACTGACTTGCCACTCTCTCGGTCATGTCACTCTGTGAGGGAGATTTTATTTCATTTGGGCTTTAGTTTGGCTTTTTGCTAGATTCACACTCAGAAGGATCACAAACAGTCATCACTGTCTGGACCACATTGGAAACACATACAAAGAGTCTGATGAAACATCAGGAGGATAAAATTACCAGATTCTTCAGCTCCAAACCACTTTTCTCTACTCGGGTTTTTGTTTCCAATAATGAAATTGATCAATGTTGTATTTAGTGTAGAGAGTCTGCACATGATGTCACTGAGTGGCAACAAGCGCAGACCAACAGCAGTAATCAGAAGTAAACTGAAAAGTTTCAAGTTTTTCGCTGTTAGTATTTGATATGTTATTTTATGTTTACTATGTTATGTTATGTTCAATATGTTAATGTTCACCACAGGCTCTAATATTATCGAATCATTTGGAGCCGTAATATCAGGTTTATAACAAATACGAGGCTGTGATGCAACACCAACTAGTTTCAAATTGTCCAGCCATTAAGGATCCAACTAACAATGAGTATGAACCCCACCTCTTTCTCTCCTCCCAATTTAGTTTTTGCTAATTTTCATCAAATCAGACATCAGTAGCTTAAATGGTGAGGCACTGAGGAAAAATATTGTATTTGCACATTAACACAACAACACCCGGGGAAGTCTGATTACTACTGAATGTTTGGCAATAAACAAACTCCTTTGTCTATTTTTGTGTATGGGCGTGATACAGAAGATGCATTCAAATTAATGGATTTGTTCCACAAGATAAAACCCCAACATTTAATTGAAACTCATGAAGATATGTTTTAATTATACGAAAGCATAAAGGTTGTTAGCTTGCCTAATTAAATAACTATGACACTTTGAAATACCGACAAAATAAATTTGTAAACAAACCAGTAAATCTGAGTTTTGATATTGGACTTTAAGACAAAAATGTATGTTTGGAAAATGATGAACCAGCACAACCACTTGCCATCATAGAAAGTTTTTGGGAATGGGCAGAACCCTACAAAAGTAAACCTGGAAGGCAACTGGGTTATCTTTATGTCGGTCCCATTCTTTGCAAGCCCTAATGAGATAATGCAATATGTGGGCACTAGTGTAGCCAGCAGTGTAAAGGACAGAACGTGAGCCATTTTGTTTAATAAACTCACCCAAACATTGGGCTGAATTATCGTTGTAGACTGGAGCTTGGCAAGATGGGGCTGTCTAAATACAGACTTTGAATCAGCAAACTTTATTTTGTGTTCATGCTGATTTAATGTAAACCAACTGTTTTCTTGCTTTCTATCTAAACCCATATTAACTCTTACAGAGGCAGTGTTAATTTTGTTGACTAATTATTTTCGTCATTTTTTTGTGAACAACCCTATTTTCCCCTGACGAAAACTCGACAGTAACTAAGAAAAAGGAGTGCTCGTGAACAAAAACTGAAACAAATTAACTGATATGTTCCTCAACAAATAAAACTACACTCAAATTTTTGACAGAGACTTAATCCAATCTGACCTAATTTGGTCAAGTAGAGACAAGTTAGGGATGTATGTAATCACAGCTACTTTGGTTGTGTGGAAAGGTTGGATGAGTTTAGAAGGACATCCAGTCGCAACTCCTGAGCTTGGTGGTGATGGGATAAGTTGTGGAGCCATCCAATCAGAGCTGCTCTCTTTATGTATTGATATATTCATGTACAGCAGGTTCACTGTTTGTAGCTGAGATGCTCTGCCAGGTAGCCTAAATAAAGGTGACTGTATTTCATACAACAGTTAATTTTGTTTATGTTCATTTATATATTCAAACTGTACTAACATTCAATGAAGGGTTATTAGATGTTTCATTTTACACATTAAATTTAAAGGGACTGTGAGGAGTTTCTAAGTAATTACAAAAAAGTCTCACTTTTAGATATATGCCTGATGGAAATGCACACTTTAAGATGAGTTTTATAGCATCAAAATAGGTTATCTATAAATGCTGTTCCTTAGCCTTCCGGTCGGGTCGGACAGGGCTGGACTGGCCTGGATACTCAACTTTGGGAACAAGACAATTAAAACTAGAGCAAATTATATTATTCGGACACGTCTTAGAGCACCGGGCTGTAAGTAGCAATATATAGTCGGCTACAAAACTATGATAATAAGTTTTCCAAAAATTGCTTGTTGTCACACATCAAAAACTACCGCTACGTAACTAGAAAGAGATACATTACCTCGTCGCTTTGCATCCTGTAAGTTGTTGAAAAAAGAAGTTGTAAAGCAATGCAGAGTTCTGAGGAAGGTCTGAACTGCATTCATTAGCATCACAACAAACACACGCTTTGGCTTGGGTCACGTCTTTTGGTGCGTTCCACTTATAAGAAGTAGGAATTTCCGAGTTCCGAGTAGGAAACTGCAACTGGAATGCCCTCCCGAAGTCAGAATTTCCTGCTGGAAACTCAGTGAAACCTCGCCACCCCCAAGTTGACAATCGAAGATGGATGCCCCCAGTGTGAACAGTTATTTAGCTCCTGTAATAAACAATTTATTTGCACTTCTGACTGGGGTGTGTCGCTCTAGATCAGCTGTATACATCGTATTGTTAGACTTATATTTACAAAAATGCTGCCATAGTGATAATCACATTCTTCATTTGATATTTGTGAACAACAACACAGGGCGTGCTAACAACAGCTAACAATAGCCTGGTAGATCGGCATGTTTTTTTCCGACTTCAACTGGAACGCTGATAAGTCGGAGATGATGTCACTCCCAGTTCCGAGGTTACTGGAATGCAGTATTACGACAGTCGCCGCACGTGCTCATGGGTAGCAGAGTCTTAATGTCGCTGGTAATAGATTCTCCTCATAGCACCTTTAAGGAAACATTACAATTGCCTTACACTTGACACTTCATACGTTAGTCGACTAAATTAACAGCAGATTTCATCAGCTAAAATGTTGTTAAATTTCATCAACTAAACTTAAGAATTAAATCAGATTAGATGACTAAATTATGACTAAACTGAAAGAACACTGTGTTGAGCGTACACAGCTGGCTAAGATCATCACAGGTTCTTCTGTGAGAATTCTTCTCACACTAACTTTTCCCTCATTACTGTTAGAGCTGGCACAAATGACTATTTTGATAGTCGACTAGTCAACGACTACTTTTGCGATTAGTCGACTAGTCACTTCATGCATGAACTGCAGCGCACTGCACCAGCATGCAGCTGGTGGCCCAAATCGCTTATTATGAGCAGACCTGGCAACTTTGGTGCCTGCGTAGTTGTGCATGCGCCACATGCATGAGTGTGTTTCGGGGTGTGTTGGTTTGATTTCTGCAGGTGTGATAACCAGAAAACAGGACAGATAGGCAGACAAGACAGCAGAGGTACAGCGGCAGTTTTGTGAGAAAACACACCTAAAAAACAAAACGACTAGTCGACTATTAAATTAGTAGTCGACTATATTGATAGCCGACTTAGTCACGACTAGTCGACTAATCATGGCAGCCCTAACTACTATCCATGCCATCGCCATGGCTTGTGAATTTGCTCTCATCACATGTGCGTGAAAACAAGTTGAATGAATGAATGCTCCACAACAGGACAGCCCTCCTCTCACCTTCTGCTTCCATCATATTGCCTCTCACCTCAGTCTCGCCTTTGCCTTTCACATTCTCCTCCCTCCTCTCTCAGAGCTTGACTTTCATCGATGCCTGAGCTTATTTATGAGTTGTTTGGTTTGTTTGGTGGTGGTCCCCCCTGAAATCCCTGGGAATCACCCTTAAAGCTGTTTGTTTACCCAGCAGCCCCCTCTCTGCCTCTAAATCAACAGGTGATGTGATGAAAGCTGGTGTCCACTCCGTCTCTCCTCCGCTCTGTTACACTTTATTTGCATTCAGCCTCTGTGTTGGCGTATTGCTTAGTGCTTTTGTTGGCAGCTCCAGCTCGTAGCAGAACATCTGAATAAGTCTTTCATTCATTGCAGAGCTGTGTGCTCTGCTGCGGCCGCCAAGCAAAGCACTGCCCGGGGTTTTATGGCAGGACTAAGTACTTTAAATAGCCGCTCTTTATGTTCACTTTATTTGATTTCACTTGTTTCTTTGAGAGGATTATGAGTGCTTCACTTTATTAAACATGACTAAAAGTGAGACACCTGATGCCTTCTTTTCTTGTAGATCTTGTCTCCCCTGTGGCCCTTACCCATGATGCCACAGCTCTATTTTTAGGTTGTGTTATCCATGAGTGAAGCTTTCCTGGCAGGAGACACTGAGAGGTGCCAGCCCGGGGAAAGAATGCCCGTCTTGGCCTTCGTTGGGCGACAGGCCCCGGTGTCTGGAGGAGATGCTTAATGCCACTCTGTTTTCCAGAGTTATGTAAGCAGATGACGGACTCAAAGAAACACAACACGATGGAGCCAGTGTGGGCATACTTGGCATTAGTGAGGGCTGAACTCTGGCTCAAACAGTTCTTCATTCACAGATATTTGACGACATGAACTGAGAATATGATCATAAAACCCACACTGGTTTGTCCTGAACTCTGAATAGCCCTCAGCAAAAAGTAGCTTACCTGAAGTCCATTTTATGAAGCATATTTGTGTATAAGTATAGCAAGTATACCACGGACCATGTACTTGTTGTGCACTAGAATGTATAGTAATTTATTACTTCTCTGCACTACATTGTAACAGTTTTAAGTTGATCAAAGTATACCTCAGGTGTACTTAAAAGGTCATTTTAAGTTTACATAAGTACACTTTCAAGTACACAACAAGTACACTTATCTTTATACAACTGGTGTTCTAGGTATAAATTTCTAGCTCACGTTTTTGTATACTGAAGTATACTTTAGGTATACCCCTCACTCTTGTTTACATGCTTGTTTTAAAGGTACGCAAAGATGATGCAATTGGGCACAAATACTATTCCCTTAAACTCCAGCACTATATGATCTCGAACATGTAAGTTTAGAACAGGGGTACAAAACCAAAAACCAGTGCTGTTGGCACGTTGTGTAAATCGTAAATAAAAACAGAATACAATGATTTGCAAATCCTTCTCAACTTACATTCAATTGAATACACAGCAAAGACAAGATACTTAATGTTCGAACTGAGAAACTTTATTTTCTCTTGCAAATAATCATCAACTTAGAATTTAATGGCAGCAACACGTTGCAAAAAAGTTGGCACAGAGCTATTATTTGCAAAAAATAGCAACGTTTTCCAGTTCGAGCGTTAAATATCTTGTCTTTGCTGTGTATTCAATTGAATATAACTTGAAAGGGATTTGCAAATCATTGCATTCTGTTTTTATTTACGATTTACACAACGGGCCAACTTCACTGGTTTTGGGTTTTGTAATACCTCAATGCAAGTGTGTGAAGTCAAAAATATTTCATTCAGCTAAATTAAATGTAAGCAAAATGACGGCCTTATTTTGTACCTGGATCAAGATACACTAAGTGTTATTACTTTGTGGCAGAAAGAAGGGAAATGTATACGAAAGTACAAGTATAAGTTTCAGTGTAAGTGTAAATCTTAATATTAATGTACTAAGACTTTTGTTTGTACTTTTTAAGTATAAACCAAGTATACTTTACTTCTATGCAAGTTGTAGCTGCAGTGGGAGCAACTTGGGGTTGGGACGCATGGTTGGCTAGAAAAATGGATGCATAGATGAATTGATGGATGCATGGGAAGAATAATGAATGGAAGAACGGTTTGATGAATGGAAAGATGAAATGATGGACGAAGAGATGGACGGAAGTTTTTATTGTTGAGGGAAATGTCAGTTAATTTAGTTTTAGTTTTTGTGCTTGTGCCCTTGTTTTTATTAGTTACTGTGTAGTTTTCATCAACTGATAAACGGTTGATGAAAACAATGACAAAAATAATTAGTCAACAGAATTACCAGTGGTGTGAAGACCTCTCCTTGACAAATGACAGCAGGTCAGTCTGAGCGGTGGAGGAGAAAAGAGACTCTGTGTGGACTTGATGCAGTGTAGTGACATGGAGCGTTAAGAGGAGACTAATTGGGAGAGTAGGAGGTGACGGAGGATGAAGCTGTTGAGCTCCAGATGTTTAGCTCCATGCTTCAAATGGAAAATGTGCCAAGTGGAACCAAAGTTGTGACGCTGGTTGATTCCCTTTATGTGGCCTCACCCCCTTCCACCTCACAGCCTTCCATTAGAGGTTTTGGGGATATTTGGCATGGAAATTAGGACTTTATTCTGCGTCATGGGCTCAGTATAAATAAATCACTGTGTCCGGACCTTTGTGGCATGTGCAGACTTGTGCTTTGTAGTTGTGTATGTGTGTGTGTGATGCGGTGGCAGTCTGCCAGGTGTCGTCTCTGCCTCAGAGCGTCTGAACCAATGTGTCACCAGTCTGTGCCAGCTGCTGCAGAGAAATGGCTCCCTGGTGCACGATGAATAAAACAAAGCGTTAATAAAGTAGTAATCGACTTTCAATAAAAGGAAATAGAGTATGACTAACTGCTAAGGATGATAACCACCAAGAAACAGCTTGTGGCTCTCTGCTGGTGATTTGTGGGAGTCCGGGCGTCCTCTGAGACGGACTGACCACTGCTTGAACTCGGATCAGCTGCTCTTATTTCCTCTAAATTTAAATCCTTTTCATCTGAGTGGGCTCTCTCACTGGCATGCCCTTTATTTGCCCTCCTTCAATGCCCTCCACAAGTTTCTCCTCCAAGCTCTGCTGCCCTTCAAGAGACTGGCTGAATTTATTTGAGCATGGATGTTTAGTTTGTGATCACTCGGTACAGTTATTTCAAACATAATAAAAAATTATCAGTCAGTCTTTATTTGTATAGCACCAATTCAAAACAAGTGTTATCCTAACACTTTACAATAGAGCATTAACCCTTCATTTTATGGATACACACATATACAGTATTTATAGATACATCAATACATATATAAAATACACACATACCTATATATTAGTGTTGTGCTCAAGACCACACAATCCGAGACCAAGACCATCAAAATCAATTTTAAGAACCATGACAAGGTTGAACAGTTAAGGAGGGTGTCCCTCAGTCACAACTAGGGATGGGTACCTTTCACATTTGAACCGATACCATACCGATGCCCAGTACCTGGGAATGCCCAGTACCTGGGAATCGGTATCAGTACTCAGCGGTACCAATTTTCGGTACTTTTGCTTGTGTTTATGGGGTAATAAATATTAATTTGTTTAATATTAAGATCTCAATTTTTTCAATGTAAATTTATTTCTCAATATATAAAATTTGACAGATATATATCAAAACAATATTCAACTGTTTGTATTGTAACATTGCAGTTGTTCCAAAAATTTCTTCAAGATGAAAACCAGTAACTAAAATGAACCAAAACTTATTAAATCAACTGCAGCCCTCACTTTAACTTTAGGGCAGTTTAACAATGGGTCCGACAGAGCTGTAAATAAAAAAGCATTTACATTAGCATTACAAAGTACGAGGAACCGACCTGATAATAATAACTGACACACATTAAAATGCCAAGCTAATACCATCTTAAACACGAGGCTTATTTACCTGGACCAGGTATCCTCATTGTCGCATTTGCTGCCATCACCAAATGTTAAGCCATTTCTTTTCCTGTGTTTCTGGCTGCAGATGACTAGTCACCATTGGACACAGGCGTGCCAACAGTGCCGAATTAATCCTTTGTGGTCGTAGAAATGAGGCTATCAAAAATTGTGCACTCTTCAGCTTTAAGGAAAATTTTGTGCGTCACCAGGTGCTTCCTCAGATTTTAAGTATTTCCACCGCTGGCCTTACACTTGGCATCACAAATATTACAGCGAGCATAATCTCCATCACATTCAATAAAGTGGAGCCATACTTTTGAGTGCTTTCTCTCAGCCATGCTTGCTTTGTTGACTGACCCTGCGGCTGCTGACGTCATTCCACTATTGCTGTGCTGCGTTCAAGTCCGGTATGGAAATTCACCTACTCTACCCAATGGTATGCCTGCTTCTTCCACTCCCTCACAGTCACAAGGATGTGTTTAGGTACCTAAACATGGCACCGTTTGATTTTACGTGAATCGGTAATTGGTAGTACCTACAGAATTCGGTCGGTACCTCTTTAAGTACCAAATTCGGTACCCATCCCTCGTCACAATACCGGGAAGGTTGTAGTCATCACAGGGAGAAATAACACATGAGCTGAAGCTCAAGTGTTCCCCCTTATTCACATTAGTGAAGTTGAAGAACAGCAGATCAGTGCAGGTCTCTTGATTGGTCTTGATGGGAAATCCCGAGTCCGGCCAATCCAAGACTGAGACAAGGCCGAGTTAAAATGCTCGAGTCTGAGACAAGACCAAGACCTTCAAAATGTGGTCTCGAGACCAAGACCGGTCTTGAGTAACACAGACTTACTATACATCCAACACCCAACATGAATCCATATAACCAATCATGAATCCCTCCACCCTACAAGGTAGCCTCTCTGTTTAACATTAACAGAGAGGCAAGACACGAAAACAAAAAAAGAAGTTGACATATCTCTTTTAAGGTACATACAAAGGGAGAAGGATAGAATCACGGAGAGATGAACATGCTTGTTTCGGGTTTGGCATTAACTTCACCTTGATGATAGAAAATGTATGATGATGATAAAACTGTAGAATTCAAAGTCTGGCTCTCAGGATCTCTAAGTAACTGTATCGATGTGGAAGTGTGAATAATGGTGTTTTCAGAGAGGGAGTAAAAACTGTTCATCTTCTCTCTATTCTTTAGTTGATAAACAGAATCCGCCCTGCAGGCCGATCAATCTCAGGGAGAAGGGGAGCGCTGTATCATAGGAATAATACCCTCTGTTTGCATTTCATCGCGCTCCTCTCCTCTTTACAAAGTACACACTGAAGTAATGTCATAGTGCAATAATATTATCATTAATTTTCCTGTAGGACCCCACTCAGGGATCTTTGGTGGTCCTTACACCTCCTGTTTTAAAACTGCTGCAGCACCTCCAACCACAACATGAGCAGCACATACGTCACCGAGGGCCCAATAAAAACACCACAGCTGCTCCTTTTCCCTCCAACTGCCATGTGTGTGTGTTTCCTGGTGAATAAATTTACTGTTTTGGCTGTTTGGGAAGAAAATGAATTTTAATAAAGGGCAAGGTCTCAGCGCAGGCTTTGCTTTAAGATCTGAGAGCGTGAGTTTTATCCTTGAAAACCTGGAACACTGGCACACAGGTGAAATAAAAAATACTGATGTGTAGGTGTAGCAGTACTTTCTCCACTTTTACAGGATGATTCGGTCCTAATCTTGATCGACAGGCTATGGCCTTGAATTGAGGGCTTGAGTCTATCCCAGCTTTGGTTGGGCAACAGGTGGTACACCCTGAACCACCCGCCGGTCGACTGCCGGGCCCAAAAGAAAGAGCCATTCACACACACAGTCATACTTAAGGCCCGGGGCAATTTGGAGTCACCAGTCAACCTCATGTGTTTTTGGTCTGTGGTGAAGCCAGAGTGCCCTGACAAACCCAGGGATTGAACCGGCAACCTTCTTGCTTTGAGGCATGTGCACTACCTGCTGTGCCACCGTGCTGCCCTCAAATAGATCATTATGTCCTACAAACATTTTTTGTTAATTTGATGAACTTGAAGAAAAGATAACTAAAAAACTGATGAGGAGATTGGGATGAAATTTTCAGGGAATGTTGGTCGTGACACAAGGAAGAGGTGACTTGATTTTTGATGTGATCTGAATCCAGATGCAGATCCAGGAATGTTTTCAAGGATTTATTAACATTGTGGAATATGGCAGTTTCAACATTTTCACTAATAACTCAGTAATTTCTCAAAAAATATTGGTAACATTTTTAAGGAATGTTGGTCAGGTCACAAGAGAGAACTCATAAGAATTTGGTGGTGGTCTAGACTCAGATGTGGATACAGGTTGTTTTGGGTTTTTTTTTTTAAGGATTTGTTCATAATGATGCAGGATTTGAAAACATTTCAACCAATAACTGTTAATTTTCTGCTTCTCATGGCTGATGCGATTACCAATCATGATAACAAATAACCGATACCTTCATTTTTTTATATTTAGTATAATATTTTTGCATGTTAAAATTTTGAGCCAACCACTGAGCCATTAAGTCAAGCATGCTGACCAGACTACAGTAATGTCAGATGTCAATATGTCTGTGGTTAAACTTCAGTGTGGTCTGTTCTTGTTACGTGTTATGTTATAGAAGTTATGGACGTGTCAACAAAACCTTAAAGGGCATGAGGGATACATCCCAGAAGAAGTGACGACTTGAAAGGGTGTAACTTAGCTCTAAATGTGCTATTAACTTGCAAAAACCTGGGCTCTCAGTGACAGAAAAGGGCTGATTATCTAGTGCTATGGACTCCATCACTTTGTCATCAGTGGCTTTAGTCTTTTCACTGTCTTTAAAAAGTTTTTCCAGTTTTCAATCAGTCTTACATCTGTTGAATGGGGACATCCATGCTCCGTGTTGTTGCTTTAGCCTTAGCACTACTCGCTGCGACCACGTCTGCTTCGTATTCTTTCGATACCGCTTTGCCCCAACAATGCATTTTCAGGGAGCTATAAGTTTTGTTGTGTTAATACTTGAAGTCCTCTTTCCTCCCCTCAGAATTCTCAACAAACAGGTTGTGCAAACAGCAATGCTGTTGTGATCTTCTACCGCTGGGAAGAACAACCACATTGCTGAACCCGTGTTCACTTAAGGCGCGTTTGATGACGTAACCAGTGGGATATGGCTTGTTTTGGGGCAACGCAGCCTGCAAACAATTTCCCCAACTAAAGTAATTTATCTGATCTTTTTATTGATAAATGTACGCATCAGGTTGATAAAAAATGAAGTCATTTTTCTCAAAACTGACCAATAGTATGCCAGTTTGATAAATATTGTGCATCCCTATTTGTTAACGTTGTTACAACGAAGTCTTCGTTGTAGGGATAGAGCAGTTTTCTACATTCAGGGCAAGTGAACACCTTCCAAGATGTTAGAAATACCTTTGCAGAGGTCTGTGCTCTTGGAGCTCTTCTATGCCTATAATACATTTTAACGGCTGCTGTGGCTCCATGGCTGGATGAACATTTTTCAACTTTAATACGTGTTCTTAAAATGCTGGTAAACCATGTCCCACAGCTGTTGAAGAAATCTCCAGGCAGGTTCGCTGTTACATAAGGACGATTTTACTGGCATCTCTTTTCTTGCAGTGCCTCTCTTTGATCAGGTGGATAGTTGCAATAGAAAGTTTTTTTTATAAAATTCACATTTTGTGCATGAGCTGTCAATATTGGCTAAATTAGTCCCCATAAATCAGTGCAAAACGAACCAGACTCTTGTGTGTGGCTTCATGGCTCAGAGGATTATTCGTGATTTCTTTAATCCAGCAGAGTCCTTGACTTGCAATAAAAGGACTTTAGCAGAGTTAGGGTTTTATTAAAAAGCCAAATTACCCTCTCAAGGGGACATTTATTGCTGCCACCAGTCATCTTTACTTCACATTTCACCTCATTAAGGCTCCATGCCTGTGCAGAGAGAAATATGACCATAGTTAATATGGAAATATGCAGGTGTGCTAGAATGAGGCAACACTCCTGCAGTGTTAGTCCCTCTGTTTCTCAGTATGTTTACAGTTTTAAGGGAATATTTAAGTGCTTTAAATGACACATGAAAAGCTACAGTTGTGACGTTACAGCCGTTAACTTGTATTGTACATGCATCTTTACATTTGTCACTCTATTACCTGAGTGTGGCTGCTGCTCAGGTACCAGCTCAGACTCAGCTGTGTGTCCATGTATGAAAAAGCACCAAAGCTCCGAGCAGCTTCTGTCAGCTGCTGCCACACTGAGCGCCTAATGAGCAGAAATAGCTCTCCCCGCTATTTTCTATGCTTTTCAGCCCGTTTCATCGATATGCTGCGGAGGGAGGCGGCGTGTTGCCATGGAAACAGCAGACAAAGACTGTGAACAGGGGTGCATGTGAGCAGTGCGGAGACCTCCCTCAAGTGAAGGTGTGCGAACATGTGTGCGTGTTTGCATCAGGAACATATTGCTCCCTGTCACGGGTGTTATCGCCCCGTTCTGCAGCTTCTGCTCCCTTCAGGAGACGTCGGCCTCCGTCTTTATCAGAGGACATTATAGAGCTGGTATACGTGGAGCGTCACAGGACGGTCGGAGCCATCTGTCAGCTTGGTTTTCCAAGTGAGATGTCTTTGAAGGGCACCGCGGTTACACATGATGGGACTTTCTCTTATGTTTACTAGAGCAGCGTTCTCACCCTCGTCAGACCGCAGACACCTCTCTGTCTGTCATCGAAGGTGAAAAATGATGTTTGCAGACACGTCAGAATGTTGACAGAGCTGCCAGTTTCTCTGATGGACATGTTCTGCATCTGCTGAATCTGTAATCTGAAGTCAAGAACCTGTTAATGTCTCTGCTGGAAACTGGAATCATCCCTCCGATGGCCCGGAGTAAACAGTTTTACTCGTGTTTTTCTTGATATAACACATCTGCTCTCATTACTCTACTATCAACATCTCCTCCTGACGACAGCGTGGGAGCTTTCTGCTCTTTCCACAGGCCAAATTATTCACTCATTATGCCCGACAAAGTGCTCCAAGTTTGAAGCTGATGCTCAGAATGAGCTGGTGTTGTTTCTTTCATCTCATCTGATGCTCTTTAGCTCCTCAGGGAGATTTATCTGATAGAATTAAAACTCACATCCAGATTCACTCACATAACATCCACATCACTGTGTAAATGAGCTTCACCTTCTTTTTGCCATGTCATTTTTGGATTGAGTGATTCAGTGATTGAGTGTCTTTGAAATATTTATAAAACCAAGATTCAGAGCTGAACTGAAGAAGCGCTGAGTAACAGTGAGAGAAACCAGTTAATGGAAAATTCTGAAGAAAGAAACTAAAGAGGCTAAATCAAATTTGTCTTTAAAAGTATCAAAACCAGTATGTGGAATAAATATAGGGAAATAAGTCTTGCCCTGTTTGTTTTGTGGTAGAATTTGAATGAACATGTGGTCTTTTTGGTTTGTTTTGTTGGTTGTTTTTGAAAATAAGAAATGAAGTGTAAAAAGGCATGTTGGCCTGCAGCTTTTGTTTATTTGTATTATGTGTTTCGTTAATTCATATCTTCTGAGAGACTGGCAGACTATGAGATTTTTCCTGTTTCTGCTCCTTTTCATTCACATCTTTGAGATTTGTGTGTTTTAATTGAGTGTTTTATTTAATGACAGAATGATATAAAGTCCAAAACCTTAAACTTAGACTTTGGTTGTGATCCAGATGTGTATCCATGTGTTTTAATGCTTTAACAATGAGAGACAGGGCACTTTTCCACCTTTTCACCAATAATTCAATAAACTCTCTATCAGTTTTGATGGATTTTTTTAGGGAATAATGGTTATGGTTATTCATTGTGAGATAGGGTCGTTTACATATATTTCTCTAATAAACTCATATTTTTTTCTCAATGGATTTTGATGACATTTTCAGAGAATGTTGGTCATGGCACAAGAGAGAACTTGTTAGAATTTATTGATCTGAACTCAGATATGGGTCCAGAAATTCTTGCAAGGATTTGTTAAAAAAAACAACAACAGTTTTCTACATTTTGACAAGAACTTGTCTGACAATGTTGGAAATACCTTGTCAGCAGCCTGTGCTCCCTAAGAAGTTCTAGTTTATGTCTGCTTTGCTATAGTAGATATTACACATAGATTGAGTGACTGTCATGAGTTTTTGGCCTGGAGCTTTTTGAAACATAACCTTGCAGTGCAGCTGGGTCAGCCTGATCTAATGTCTAATCTGGCAGATCCATTTTGCCAAACGGCAGTCTATGATGACTGTGAGTGGCCCAAAGCGACATGCCCCAATCAGAGTCCTTTAGAGCAGGAAGAAGAGGGCGTATAAGCAAGAGGAGAGCAGGAAGTGCTCGAGCAGGGATTAGCATCCATGCTAACAGCTTGAGCAGTTTTAAAACACTTGACTGCATTTCTTTATTAAATGAAAAACAAACAACATTTTAAACCTCTCTGTGGAAAGAATATTTTTGATCTACATGTTGGTTTAAGCTCTCTCTTTACACCATGACAGTATCTCTTGCTATCTTACTGGCGTGTAATGAATTTGATTGATGGAATGATTGTCCAATCACCTGCCATTCTTGCTTTTTAAATAGTTCTTCCCATTCCCAAACACTTTCTATGGGCTTACCAAGATGGACTGGTGGAATCTATTGAATGTTCTATTCAGTGTGTCAGGTTATTTTAAACATGTCTCCTAAAAAAGAGGTGGAATATCTTTTTTTCCTACTCAAGGTTTTTGTTTGTTTCGTTTTGTTTTCCTTTTTTGCCCTTTTCCCTTGGCCCTTGTTGATGTTTTTTTTATCTTCCTTTTATTTTGTCTCTGTTTGTTTGCCTTGCCAAGTTTTGTTAGTTGTCAAGTTTTGTATTTTTAATTTATATTGTGTATAGAATTTTGTAAACCAACACTAACTTGCTACACACATATCTATCTGCTCACTCGGACTATGTTTGAGTTATAAGCCTTTGAGCCAAAGACTGTACAACTGAGGAAGATGCTGCCAGCAGGAGTGTATGAAATACTAATACACAAGTGTAATGCAATAAGTTGTTTTGTTAGTCTGTATTGACATGTTACAGTCTGGGCTCCAGACCAGGAACCTGGGAATTTTGAGAGCTCGTGTTGAGGCTAACATTAGTGAACGTTACCTGTCTTAGCTCCATATTTTCACCAACTTAAGCTGTAGTTAAGACATAACGTCTTCTCTCTGCATTTTGACTATAAGAGGAGAGCAGTGCAGTTAATCAAGACTAGATAATAATGATAATTTTATAATAATATATATTTTAATGAAGATAATCAAGATTGAACAGTTACTGTGCTGCATGAGATGTGTACTTGGCCATAAATATCACATAAAATGGCTGTAATATTGGCAAAATGTACTGTCATAGCCTGATAATTTACCTCTTCATCACTGAATGGATCAAAAGTATAATTTATCAAACAATCAAATTCATTGCTTCACATCTGTTTCCAGCACAAAAGGACTGTAACCATGCAAGGAAATTTGGTTTAATAGAGATTTTCAGCTCTTGACACAAAATATCGATATTGAAGAAAATTAGTTTGGTTATCCAATATCCTGCATCCTTCTGGAAAAGTTATAAATGGGTTTGATAAGATTTTCTGGGATTATGATCATGGCACCAAGAAGGAAGTGGTACGAGTTAGATAGTAATCCAAATTTGAATTTTTCAAGGATTTGGTGACAGTTTTCCAAATTTTTGACAGTTACTTGTATGACAGTGTTGGACATGCCTTGGTGGAAGTTTGTGCACATGCAGCACTTCTAGTTATTTTTACTTCCATTCAGTTTTTAGCAGCACAAAGAGGTACAGCAATGAAATCTGTGTATTCTGTAATCAGACAGAGCTGCCACTGTGCCCGTACATTTTAAGATCAGTTATGTGTGTAAAGTACCATTTCCTATTTCTCATTGACCGAACTCCTGGCTCCAAGGGGAGGTTCAATCAACCCAGAGCAACAGTGGCCCTCCTCCCAACACTTTTCAGTGCAGCGTCCACAGAGAATAGAAGAAATGGCCTCATCAGACCCTATAGAGAGAAATTAGGCCAAAGGGGGAGAACTGAAAAGGGAAGTGGAGAGGTGAGCATACAGCCAATGTCATGTGAAGGTTCAGTGGATTGTAGAGCCCTGGTTGATTGGGCTGACTATTGAGGCTGCGTGAGCACAAAGGCTAATAGACTCTAATTTGTGAGCTTTGCAGAAGTCACTGTTAATTTCCCGGTCTCATGAAAGCATTGAACAGTTGATTTTGGATAAAGGGTCAGATAATCAGGGACTGTTCTGAAGGAACATTGAAGTCTTCGATTTAAAAGGCAGCAGAAATCTCTTTAACAATAAACCATGAAATATTCCGTAGTCACCCAGAAAACCCTGATACCATTTTGAAACAGAGAAATAAGAAGTACAGATACTGAGTGCATAAATCCTTCATGCATACCCCTACCAATGTTTCATGACATTAGCAATCAACTCACTATGAAAGTTAAACTTTATTGTCACAGGATAGTTTGCATGATTCCTGTGGATTTAAGTGTGGGCTGATAACTTTTTCAATCAGTGTACATACAGGCATATTTACTAACAGCCATAAAATAGTGTAAGCCATGTTTACATAAATAATCCACAGAAAATACTGTTTCATGATTTTTCTTTTTCTTTGTTTAAAAAAAATGATATGGGTGGCACAGCAGGTAGTGCATGTGCTTCACAGCAAGAATACCTTTGTTCAATCCCCAGGATCTGTGTAGTTTGCATGTTCTTTCCGTGCATTCATGGGTTCTTTCTAGGCTCTCTGGCTTCCTCCCACAGAACAAAAACATACTTATTAAGCTAACTGATGACTTAACATTGCCCATCGGTATGAGTGTGAGCATGAATGGTTGTGTATCTCTGTGTGTTGCTCTGTGATGACATGACTTGTTCTTCTGGTTTATTCACTCTGAAAGTTTCTCAAATCCAAACTTAACTCAGTAAATTAGCATTTTCCTTTGGTGCCCCTCACTCATGGAGTTCTGCAACCTACGGTCAGCAAAGACTGCACTCAATAAAGTATACTGAACCAATGTTCTTGTTCTACATTAATTTTAACAGAAAGGAAATCCAGGTGGACCAAAAATAGCAGGAAATGGATTGAAGTTAGAGGGGCTGATACTTTGTATAAACTAGGGTTGGGTATTTCCAGCAACCCCATGATATGATATGTATCCCGATACTGAGGCCACGATACAATGTGTATCCCGATACACATAAACTGTGAACATTGACTGTGCTTTAACAGAATTCCCAGCAACTTTATTTTTTATTACAAGAAAAAAAAAAAGAACAAGGATGAGTTTTAAATGGCTCTACAATTTAAGAACTTTAATTCTGGTCCCCAAAGATGGGAGACACCTAATTTTAAATTTGGAACTGGCCATTTACACCGCTCCATTTTCAGTCTGAAACGTATATTTTTCACTGCATTTTCGCCTCCCGTTTACATCAGAACTGTGCCTGCAGTCCCTGAGTCCTCAAACTTCTAAAACCAGGGTCCAGAGTAGAAAGTGTTGAAAACACATTGAGACCCGGCTTCGTGTAGACAGGATTCAGTGTTTTAGGGTGAAATGCTGATGTCATGTAAGTGACACATGAAGGCTGCGTGCACATACCAGGAACAACAACAGCTTCGCCCTTCTACCAAGCAACATGTATGCTGCTTACCATGCTCGGTTTGTTATCCAGACAAAACTATCCAGACAGATTTTGTTGTCCAAACAAGAAACTCCTACATCGTCCAATCAGCGTTGTTGTTTATGAAAAGCTTTTCTTTTTCGTATGTGTGTTGTAACACTCCTGTTTCTCTGCAAACCTACATCGACATCTACTGTACTGGCACGCACACTACAGCGTTTTCATTCGTTTCTAGCGTCTCCATCCGAACGCTAATCGGGTTTGAAAACACAAAGAAAAAAACTTTGCATTTCTGGTGAAATCTCTAATATCAATCAATCAATCAATCAATCAATAAATCAGTCTTTAATTATATTGCGCCAATTCATAACAAGTGTTATCTCAAGACACTTTACAATAGAGCATAAAGCTCTTCATTTTATGGATACACATATATGCATAGCTACGTATATACATATAAATACATATATACATGTATATACAGATATATACATCCAACACCCAACATGAATCCATATAGCCAATCATGAATCCCTCCATCATATAAACATGGCACAAGCTCCTCCCTCCTATTCTGGACATACCAGCTTGTTAGATAAAGCTGTATTCAGGTGACTACATCATCATCTCTTAGCCTGCGTGTTGATTACATTAATCACTGTCTCTGCTCTGCTGTAGATGAAAATCTCAGGATGAGCAGATCTGCTCTGATTTAATTCGATAAGAGTCCCGCCTCTCAGCTGTTCTGATCATGCTCTGCTTTTCTCCACTGCTGCGTGGAAACTGTGACATCTTCATCAAAAGCTCCTTCAGCATGATTGGATTTTTTCAAACTAAGTTAATCTTATTTAATTATCCCGGGAGCTTTCAATGAGAATGAATTCCTGCTAAATTGAATATCAGGAAGGAGTCATGGGAGGGGATTCTTCAGGGGACGGTAATGAAGCGTATTGAGAACATTTTCAAGGACACGCAGAATGAATCATCAAGACTTTCCATAGCACTGCAAGCTCATCTTAACCGTGTTGTATCTCGTGTTTGAAAAAGTCTGTTTTGGTCCCTGTGACGCTGATTCACTCAACATCTGCAGAGCTTTAGCATGATTGAGATGTGATTCAGCACAAACTGTCCTTGTGATGTTGTAAGCTTGAGTACAGAAACCTGCCTGCTCTCAGAAAATGATGTTTGTCCCCATCTCCAGAGAGTTTGCTGCAGATAAACCGCTCGGCCATGATGGGAGCTCGCTGTGCTATGTGCCCCGGTAAGCGCTGACCCTGACATCTAGAAAAAAAAAAAAACCTTCTGAGCATTTAAAGCGTGCAGCAGGTGCCAAGTTGTTTTCCGTTCCAACAAGCGATCCTCTCTCAGGGATGAAATGGATTAAAGGCAGCTATGAAAGATTTGGAAGGCATTTAGTTCGCCCTCCTCCGGTTTGCATCTGTCTCCCATCAGCTTTTACCTCAGTGGTTGTTGAGTCCAGTGGAGCGGTGCCAGTTGAGCAGAGGTAGTGCTGGGACGGGGCCAGCGGCAGTCTGGGACCAGCTCCAGGATCTGCTTAAATCTGTATGGAAATCTCCTGGTGTGCCGCAGCACCCACTTAACTCCTGGAATGATTTATCCTTTGTTTTGAGAGGATTTTTCTAATCTTTGTTTCTTCAAAGTCCTCTGAGAAATTCACAGTGCTTCCTCGCAGGCCGTCAGGAAAGTATGGAAAATCCTTCAAGCTCTACGTCCAGAATCCTACAGAGTTACCCTAAAGTAGAATTAAGTCGACCAAAGTCCTCATAAATGCTCCATCAAGCTAAAGCAATGGCATGAGGAGGCAGCATCCTCTTGAACTCTGCTAACCAGTGATGCAGCTAGGACTGGGAAATATATTGACGAATTGATTAAATCAAACCATGTTCTGCAGGAGATTTAAAATCAAAAATTTATTTTCTTAACTTAACCCTTTAACTGCCAACTCATCTGTTTGACAGAGGTCATCAATTAATTCAGGGATATTTATTGTTTTAAAAAACCGAACAAATCAATTCACTGATACTGTTAACGTTTCATAAAACAGAGAAAACTACAAACAACAAGAAAAAAAAAATATTTTCTTGATGTGGGATTTGAAGGTTTAAAAATTTGTCATTCATTTGTACCTTTTGCCATCTCCCTACTTAACTCCAGGAGGAAAAAGTAGCCTAGTGAATCTGCAACTGTCCTGTCTTAAATTAGGGGTCATCTACTTATGCAATCTTTTATTTCTTTTTTGTATTTAGTATTTAATTGTATTTTTATCACTTTTTATGCAGTTCACCTTTTTTTATTAAGTTATATACTGTTGACTGAATATGCAGAATTATTTATTGCCCTGCTTTACCTCTTAAAGTTGATATATTTTTGCTAAAGTTGTATGTATATGTTGGTTCAGCTTGTTCTGCTGCTTTACAGCTGCACAGCTAATTGCCCCATTGGCGACAAATAAATAAACAGTGAAGGGAAGTGATTATTCATATGGATTGTACAGGATAGGCAAAAATAAGCCAGAAGCTTCAGCCTATATATTAGAGAATTAAAGGAGTCCGTTTTATTATCAGTGTCAGATGATTTCTGACAGTGCCTTGAATGATCTTGACTATTGTTTTTAAAGCCAATGCTCGTTCATCACTGCAAAAACGGCCAAAACAACCTCATACCAATCGAGCCTTTTTCAAGGAATGCTTTAAAATGTCACCATTGTGTGAACACTTTGGACTCTCAATACCTTGTTGCATATTTCCAGGCCATAGTTCAACAAAACGGTTGATGACCAGGAACACAGACCCTCAACAGCCCACACTAATACCAGGAAGCTATTTGAGACAACATGACAGGCTTTGGCCCACCTGACGAAGTGCAGTATGAAAGCGAACAAACTGAATGAAAATTGCAACAGTGTTGTGATTCCATTTGCCAAATTTCATCTGTGAATTGACCTTTGCCCTCCCAACTTCATGGGTTCGCCAGCACCCCCATATTGTAACACTCACAACACAACACATTTGTTTACTTGTATCTTAAGAGTATTCTGGTCCATATTTATGATTTTTTATTACAGTAGGTTCTTTTATAATTATTTTGTATTTGTAGATCCAAAGTGATAATTCTGTAACTGGTGATTTTTTTTAGTCCTTTTATTCACATGAAAACTTTGCAGTGATGTTTTAAGATCTTCATTCTGGTCCTAGAGAAAGTGTCAACTTCCTGTCAGTCTATTAACCAATCAAATGAGCCTATTATATTTTTTTTCTAGTTTTCTTTATGATGTCAGATCCGGAGCAGCCAACAGCCAACAAGTGACTAGAGTTATCTGTTATTTCAAAAGAAAGGACCGAGGAAGTATAATCATGTGGCCCCTTTAAACATGTGAGGAATAACTGCTCCCAAAAGTGATACAAATTATTCAAAATATCCAGAGTAAAAAGGGTGATTATGTTCAAAGCGTCATGAATGGTGCTTTATATACTAAAATTGATGGCACCAAATGATTAATTAAATCATATTTAAACATAAATCAAACGAAATGTATTTGTTCTGTAATTAAAATTATCAAAAGTATAATCGGAAATGACTCAAAGGTCAACACTAGCAACTGAATTTAAGTGTTTCACTGTTTCTTATTCATACTTGGTCTTGTCCTCTGTTACTCAGTGAGTCGAGCTGTTAGGTCAGTGAATATACTATATGCTAATAAAATCAACTACCAATAAATGTCCTGGAGCTGCAAGGATGACTAACAGAAATAATGTTCAAACTACACCAAGCATCAACTGCTCTGTCTGTGTTGATGTGTTTCTATATTTTGAGCTGTGATGCCTCCACTTGCACTCAATGAAAAAGAGAAAATGTTCAACAGCATCAGGGGTATTTTTTACTTTTTTTTAATAGTGATCATATCAGTCATGATGGTGTATTTCCTTGCGTTTAATTCTTGGTTAAATAGATTTACGAGCTGCAGTGAAATACTGTATGTAGAGTAACAAAGGTAATAAAACTTTATTTACATTTACAGTGTGCTTTTAAGTCTTCATGCTTATTTCACAACAGCCTGTGTGGATCTCGTGTGTACTGCAAACAGATATACAGATTTTTCAATAGATTTGAATCCCTGTGGACTCATATAATGATTCGTCAGTGTTTGCCATAAATCTTTTCCTTCTGTTCACTCCAGGGATTTTTCCACTTCATGTCTTTAGTCATTAAATTGCAATCATCTTTCGTGACTTAAAAATGCAAATTATGCCAATAAATCTGCTTCAACTGAGAAAAAGAGGCTTTAAATTAGTTTGAAAAATAAATCATTCAATCATTTTCAACGCTAAACTGCTGAACACCTGTGTCAAGATTACATATGTAATCTCCACCAATGTAACTACACCAAAGTCAGAGTTTTGAATAAGATCTCAAGACAACAGTTTTAAAATAAAGAACAGAAGAATCTTAATAAAGGGACTGTACCTGTGTATGCTTTTTTCCAAACATGTATTGTTGCATTGTTCACTCAAAAAAGAAGAAATCCTGTAGATTTACAACAAAAGTCTTTTTGAAAACATTAAAAAACATGAAATCTCAGCTTCAAAGAAGACTTGGCATGTTTTATTCTCAGGGATAGACTTCAAGGATTGATATTTATGATTGATGCATCCAATAAATTCTTTGGAGCGGTGTTTGCTTTATCTAAGCTCTCTCAGGAGATCAGTCATAGAGGTGACAGTTTGTTGCACAGATTGAAGCTTAAGTTTAGCTTCAGTGTACATTTGAGGTCAGTGCCCTCTCTCTTGTGTGTCTGGGTTGATGTAAAGTCCAGAGCTCAGCAGTCACAGGGTCATGGTGATGCCTCCTTCACTTGGCTTCAGGGAGAATAAGTAAAGAGCCAATCCTGCAGTGGCTGTGATATCCTGGGGTTTTTCAGGGGTTAACACGGACCAATGACTAAGCAGGATCACAGTCAAACCATCCGTGCTTTATGATCCAATATATACCTGTTGTTATGGCTTTTTTCACTCGAGTGGCAGATTATCTGGTGTCACTTTATATTTCCTCGCCTGCCTGCCCCGGGGCTGAGGAAATAATAACTCTCATAACCACACAGGCTCTCGGAGCCTCACGTAACAGCCGAGCGTGGTTTCAGTTTAGCCGGCTCAGTTGTTCGACCGGTCAGCTGGTCAGCTAATTGCAGAGTGCAGGTTGACCACATTGAAGTTGACATTCATTCTTCTGTTTTCTAACACGCTTAATCCCATTTAGGCTCAGGGTGCTGGAGCCTGTCCCAGCATGCACTGGGTCGAAGACAGAAAGAAACATGCTGTCCATGTTCCAGATCAGAGCATAGTTCAAGCTGACAGGGGAGGCAGTATGAATACAAATAGGCCCTTCCAAAGCCACAGCTTCCAGTCTGGAAGTCCTCGAAGAAAATATTTGGGGCCTTTTTCAAACCAGCCCCTTCACCCTCTCCCCCGTGATGGAGTGCTCTTCACCAGAAGTCACACTTACAGCTAAATGAAGTTCACTTTATCAAGGTGTAGGGTACAAATACAGCACCAGGCTTTGGTTTAAACTTCCCTCTCTCAGGCAGAAACAGGAAGTGTATGTTGCCATGGTTATGCAGCAGCATCTTATGGGAGCAGCAGTTCTTGCCTTGGTCCACCAGCAACTGAAAAATGAGCAGATAAGATCCTCCAGAAGGTGTAGACGTTTAAGGTGTCTTTTACATTTGGTGATGCAGCAGGGAAAAGTGAGCCTCTTTTTTTGTTGCTGACGCATTCTGAAACTAGAAAAGCACTCAGAAAATGCAGACCTCCACCAGCTCCACAGTCCTCACCCATGATGTGATTTTCAACATAAATATTAGTCCTACCTTTATTTCATCTAAATATTTAGATTCCCTGACCATTAAAACATACCATTAGCAATAGTATTCATAATGATATCTGTTTTAGTTCGGTAGTTATTTACAAAAATCCAGACGGTGCGTCGGATCACTCCCAAAATCTAATCATTAGTTCCTTGTCTCAATCCAGACATTTCCTGAAAATTTCATCAAAATCTGTCCTTAAATTTTTGAGTTATGTTGCTAAAAGAGAAACTAACAAACAAGCAAACAGATGCCAGCAATAACATAACCTCCTGGCAGAGGTAAAAAATCACTCTGAAATTTGGTTATATTCATCTTTAGTAAATTGATCAAACCAATAAATTGTCCTTTAATCTATAATTTAATGTCAAGTCAATTTATAGAAAACACAAAAGGAAAAAAAAACATACTCCCCTGCTTCTTTGGCTGCATTTCTTTTTTTGTTGTTGTTTTTTGACTGAAGAGCTTTTCCTTTTTAATTCTTGCTTTCATGAAGTCTGGTTTTTTGCAACAGTCCCAGTAAATATAAAAAACAAACATACATTGTTTTCAGGACTAATGAAGGGCAGGCCTTAATTTGATATTCAATTCCATATACACATGTAGTTCTAAACATATGTACAACAATCATTCAATATTTTTCTCAGTTTAACTGTGTTTGTGTAGACGCCTGCGTCGAACTTATATTTGTTGGTATGTTGGCTCCTCCATGACTGAAATCGGACTCAGTTTAGCGCTGCACGTGTTCAGCAAGTCGTCCCCACGAATTGGTTTGGGATTTACTTAATATGGCGGCCCCTCGACAAGGACGTGCAAATCATGGATGTATTATAAGAACTGGATAGCGTGGCTCTGCCTTCCAACATGTAATGGATTTGAAGCCATTTTTTAAGGACTAATGAAGGGCAGGCCCTAATTTGATAATCAATAACATGTACATCTTAAGTTGTAAAAATCTCTATGAAAGTAATTAATCATATTTTTTAGTTTAACAGTGTTTGTGTAGGTGCTTGTGTGGAACTTATATTTGTATTCTGGTTCTGGTTCTGAAATCGGACTCAGTTTAGCGCTGCACATGTTCAGCAAGTCATCCTCACAAATTGGTTTGGGATGGACTTAATGTGGCGGCCCCTCCAGGAGGACATGCAAATGAAGAAGTAGTGGGTAGGCAGAGTGTGTTGAAAAAAATAACTTGATTTCATGGCTTTAACAAGTATCAAAAGACAAATCCAGCATCCGTTTAATAATCAACTTTTACCCTCATAGAGGCCCCTTGTACCAAATTGCAAACATGCCTGACCAGGTTTGAAAACTTCAACCATCAATTTGTTTTGTGTCTTTTATTTTCAAACCAAAATTATACATCAGCTTATCAAGATTTTGGGCCCTTGGGCCAGTCTCCCCACCAACTCAAAGCCCTTTAAACCACAGGCTACACCACATTCACTCACTGATGTTTCTGTTATCAGTGTTAGCTAACACATCCTCGCCCTTTTCAACCCACTGACATGCCACGATCACTGGTGACAGTGTAGCTCAGTTCATAACAGCTTGGGCTGGGGACTGGAGGGTGGCTGGTTTCAGATTCAAATTCAGTTTTTATAGGTGTCCTAGAGGGCAAATAGGATTTCAGCAAGAAAAACATGTATGACATATAGAGACAGCACAGACAAATTACATATAGACGGATAGTTGTAACTGAGCAATATGCACACGAGTACACACAGGTAATCACAACTGCAGCTGAATCCAATAAATTAACTAAAAATAAAAGTAAAAAACACATCAATCTATCTATCTATCTATCTATCTATCTATCTATCTATCTATCTATCTATCTATCTATCTATCTATCTATCTATCTATCTATCTATCTATCTATCTATCTATCTATCTATCTATCTGTCTATCTGTCTGTCTGTCTGTCTGTCTGTCTGTCTGTCTGTCTATATGTGTGTGTGTGCAAATGGAGAGAATGAGCTAAGAATAATGCTAAAATAATACAAAAATGGAGGGTCTGGGCACACAGTAACCACAAAAGTGCACAAAGTAATATTGTATAGTGTCTGGTAAATGCAGTCTCTCAAACGCTGATAAATAAATATGCTCTCATTATAAGCATCTCAGTGAGAACAATCAAAAAGAAAAATATAGGATAATTAGGAAAAGGCAGCAGCAACAAGTTCTCATGATCTGTTACCCTTTTCAGTAACTTACTGTACAGACATTTACAGTACATAACTGTAGATTTTATGGTTAAATAGTGTTACTTTTACAAAATCAATATGTTGTTTATGTTTGTTACAAACTCAGCAACAGTGTATGGGCTTTACTTTTGCCTGAGAAAAGCTAGCTTTGACACCAGCTTTTATTTGGTCATTGAGCTTCATTTTTTGTTTTTTTTTACCCATCTATTGATAATAACTTTCCAGTAAAACCTTTAAGTGATGGACAGCAAGGGGGGCATGTTCAGACCAAGTACATTTTCCATAAAGCTTCTACATACTTTGTTGACACTGACGAGGCTGGAGTAAAAACCAAAGAAGACTATAATGCAGAATTCCACTGATATGATGCCAGTTGACCTGAAGCCTTCTCAACTCCTGATTTGAGTCATTTTTGGGAGGCAGCCCTAATAATCTCTTCACTTTCCAGCCTGTGACAAGCTGCAGAAGAGAAGGTGGTGAGTCATGGATGAGAAAGTCTGAGTCCCTCGTCTCCCATCAAGCCCTCTAGGAATACTTTCCTCTTCTCCAGTGAAACCAATTATTCCAGACAGCACTGCTCTACATGGAGAGGGGAAAGAGAGGGGGGATGGAGCGCTCTTCCAGCTACCCCTCCGGTGAATGAACCAATCTATTACTGGCCCTTGTGATTCAGCCTAGTATTGAGATAGGGAAATGTTATTGTCCAAATAAATTCATTCAGGCTGCAGTGAAGCGAGCGGCTCCTCTAAACCTTCATTTAAAATCACTGCACGCTCCTCTGCCGCTGCCAACAGACGCAGCTGAATGCTTTCTGAAGAGCTGCCTCAGGGTGACTACCCGTGGATGGTGGATGGTCCCGGACCGCAGAGAGGCGTTTGACAGCGAACAGCTCCTCGGCTGTTTTGTCTGAGCTTCTGTAGCATTCATCTGAAGTTCTGCGTCTCTCTGGCTGGTTGGGGCTTTAAGAATTCAACTTGTTGCCTGATCTGAATGCTGAAAGGCAAATTCAGTTGGCCACAACCGCTGACCTCAGATGGAGGGTCATAGATACACTCCTCCAGGATCAGTTTGGAGTTTCAGACGCACTGCATGATATTTTATTTAAACTCCGTCTTCAGCAGGGTACTCACAACATGACTGTCACGCTAACTTTCGGCTCGGATCTCCACTCCCGATCAAACTCAGCAAAGGCTGTTGGTCCTAAAAGTGAGTCTTATCTGATCATTCTGTGGTATGAGGTGTGTCTGAAGTCATTTTATCCTTTCAGAAGAGGATCAGAGCCCTGATTTGATTTCTTAAACATTCAACATGTTCAGTATTGACAAGCAGAAGTCCAGATGTGTGTGCAGTGCACTAAGGACAGCCGAGCACATCCTCAGTGTTTGTTACATGGACTAGTGCAAAGCTAATCAGGAAGCCAGCTGGCTGATGCAACATTCCAGGTGTACTGAGAAGTTGGGATTCCCCAGATCCAAGTCGTAAACTTCATCCTGAGGTCAGGATTTCCTGCTGAAAAGTCAGGGATCCTCACCCACCTTGGAGTTGACAGTTGGGGATAGCTGCCCCCAGTGTCAACAGTTATTAAGCTCCTGTGATATTTCATTATTATTTCATTGACTCGTGTTTGTTACACTATAGCCGTATGCATTAATTTTTTTCACTACTATAGTGTTATTTACATTCCTTATGTGGTAATGCAAACTAAAATGGCTGGCAATAGCCCAGAAGATCAAAGAAGTATTTTTCCGACTTTGTAACTATAATGCTGATAACTTGGGTACAGTGTCATTCCCACACCATTCTTACCACTTCCGATGTAAAAGAAGAGCAATGGTCATGTCTTGGCATTGTAGGTATCACACTTTTTTTTATCAGACTGGTCATTTTAATTGTTTTTGTTTAGATTTTTCATTTTATTTAGTTTTCATTAAGACTTACACCCCTTTCAGACTGGCCAAGAATCCTGTTTAAACCCGGTTACAATCGGCTCCTGTCAGCAGTTTAAAAAGCTCTAGTCAGACCCAGGTCGGCTGTCCCTGCAAACGCCACAGGTTTTTATTGGCTTGCCTCAGATCACCTTCAATTGGAACATCACACCAAGGTCATAATACCGCACCCGTCCACTCAGTCTGTAACTTACATGACTCTTTACCATCTCAGCAGTAAATTCCATCCGCCTCTGTATCATCAGAGCTCAAATGTGGTTCAGTCTGCACTGGATAGAAAACAGCCACACAGCTCATCTCCTGCCGATTAGACCCGAGTCTGCTGGCAGTGGGAAGGGGGTCACTTGCCGATTGTTTACGGGTTAACCAGCATGGAAAAAAACCTGCTTTGACCCACTAATTTTTGTGTGAAAGTGGTATTATTGTTCCTGATTACTTCATCTGTATCAGGATATAGTCTTAGGGCTTCTCAACTTCATCTTTTGTTGGTACGTTTCTGTGGTTTGTTTCTGTTTTTAAGTAGAAGCTGATCCAGACAAATTACCCCGAGATTGATTAACTAAAACTTATATTTTCAGCTTTTAATTAATCACAAAAAAACCTACAAATTCAAATTTGTGATGCTGTGTTATTGTTTCTGTTGTTACTTCTGTATTGTTCCTTTGAGAAATTTTAGATTCAACGTATTTAAAAAATGATAATGAAACAAGGTTAAAATCCATGTTATGTGAGTCTGCTGTGATCCTCTTGAAGCTTTATGCACTACGTCACACATGAGGTAATGCTTCAGCAACACAACGGATCCTTCAAGACACATAAAATTTAATGGACAGCAGTATTCCCACTTGTGACTTAATAGTTGAAAAAAAATGCACCTTATAGGAACCAAAACCAGGAACTGAAACTCATGTCACTTATCAATTTCTCTATTTTAAAAACTTTGAGACATTTCCCAAGCTGAGCTTTTGATATTAATCTCTAAGTGAGCCTTTGTAAAGCCTTGCCCTTTACAGAAAAAGATCCTTTATCAAGCCTCGACCTCCTGCTTGCCTAGATTTTGTGGACACAGCTGTACAGATACTGTATTTTTCAGAAGGCATTCCTAAATCCTTTGAGCATGTTTGCAGGATTAAGACATTAAATCTACTCAAAGAAAAGTAGTTATCTGTGCTGGAGTCCTGAGGCAGGCATGCAGCCAGTCATAATGGAGCTCAAGTTGCTGCTCATTGAGAAAGTGTAGCCTGTGTTAATCCAGAAAGACAGACAGACAGACAGACAGTGAGCTGAAGTGGGTCACATATGATGCTGATGGAGAGCGAGAGAGGAGTTAAAAGCAATCGGAGGACGGTTACACAGAGTATTTGTGTCAAAATCCTCGGGGAGCGCAGAGAGCGAGCTGCCCGTCACTCTCAGCACAAACCATTCTGCCACCAGACGTGTTTCGCTCGTGTTTAACACACACGTGGATTTGTATGCCTGAGTGTGTGTTTGTGTGCCGTCTCTAAGCTGCTGCTGTGAAATTTGACCAGAGGGGGCTGCAAGATAAAGGGATGAGATGAGCTCAGGTCCAAGAAAAGTGTCTCAGGAAGGGATTTTTCAAGGTTTGTGTGTGTCCAGTGCAGAGTTGTGTTGCTGTGTGAGTGTGTGTGTGGAGAGGAGGGGGCTAGCAGGGACGCTGATGTGATCTGACATGGTTTAGGCATGTAAAGGACGCTTCGGGCCTCGGTGGCTCGCAGTGCAGACCAGCAGGAGCCCCCCTCCCTTCACTTCCTCATCTTTTCCTCTCTTCCCTCAGCCTTTCGTCCCTTTTTCCTCTTCCTCTTCCTCCCAGCATCCCTCTGTCCCTCCCTGTCCTCTCTCCCTCTGTTTGTTAAGGCATTTTGCCTCTCAGCCCTGGTTATATAGAGCGGGTGTCTCCATGGGTCAGGCCTCTGTGTGTTTTTATCTCTAATGCTCCGTCCTCCCCGTCTCTTCACTGTATTCCTCTCTCTGCTGCAGCAATCAACCGCTGTCAGCTGCAGTGTTGCTGCTGCGTGGTGATGAGAAGGTGCCGGCCTGGCCTCTTTGTCTGTCATAGTCACTTCTCTGTGACTAAACCCGCTGAGGGTAAAGGCAAAGCAAGGAGATCCACCACCAGACACTCAAACAGCCTTGACTCTGCAGGGTTTCAGCTCCACTGTAAAACACTCTGGTGGGGATTTGTTTGAACAATCAGCTGGATTTAATGACATACAGTCATTCTGAAGACTACAAAGCAAGCGAAAATTTTGCATGATACCTTATGTTGCTCTAACCTTGCAGTGCAGCTGCATCTTGCCAAACTCCAAAGCAGCACAGTCCAATCAGAGTCCTTAAAACAGGAAGAGACGGGATCTACAAGCAAGACGACAGCATGACTGTCAGATTAGCATGGATGCTAACTGCTTCAGTAGAGCTTCTATCAGATCTGCACCACGTTTTTTTATTAAATGAAAAACAACAACACTCAAAGCATTCCTCGATAGAAATGGTATTTTTGCTCCACCTCCGACATGTTTTTGGCAAAGTTCGCTCTACAAAGTGTGAACAGAACAGGGCAGCGAGGACTGTGCTTCAGTGCTCCTTTAGGACCAATGTGGCACTGATGCATTCACGCCTTTCTTGTCTTACGTTTAACAATAAAATCAAAATAAGATTAATGTTATTGATGTGGCCACAAGGCGGGCACCAGGGGAAGATTGAATAATTCCTCACCTGAAAAGTAATTCTCTGAAGTCCATAGTGCTTAAAGCTCGGGTCTACAATCTGAAAAACCAGTTCGGCTGTTGAGACAGTTTGGAAAAACGCAGCCTGCACCCCCTTTACTCACCCCTCCCCTCCATGTTCCAAGATCCCGACCCCCAGCTCGTGTCGCCTCCTAACAACGCGCCCCCTCTGATAGAGCAAGAAGCCGGCCAGCAGAAAATATTCATTGGCGTTGAAGATAAATAAGATCTCTCATAGCTGGAAGTAACAAACACGACAGTCATCCCCCTTGTAACATACAGAGGTAGCCATTTTAATTGGACTGGCGGCGGCGAAGAGGGTCTGACGTCGCCACTGTCCGATCAGAGCAGAGCCCATTGTGGGCGAGGATTTACCTTTCTCGGTGTCTTCACCAGCTCAGTTTACAATGCTAACGATAAGTGGCTAACTTATGCTAAGAGCTATTGACAGAGCCTACCTGTTCCAGAAGCGGCCTCCCGGTTTCGGTGCTGGTCTTCTCCCGCTCCATGACGCTTCAGTAGCTGTGCAGCTAACTGCTCACTGGTAAATGAGGGAAGTAGTAGGGAGGAGGCGGGACGGTGTGGAGCAGGGGAGACAGGGAATTGGATGGACTCACGGACCAATCGGCGGTTCGGATTGGTCTGCTATTATGCCGCTTTGCAGCGGATATACTGAATGGATTTTTTTTTCATTCTTTTTGGTCTTTATATTGTGTAGATCGGACCATAGGACCATAACAGCCTTATAAACGGTGTTATTAAGATGTACCAAGCTTGCAAATTGTAGACCATACCTTTAACAGAGCAATATTTAAGTGGAATAAGCTCTTCTTGGTAAGCTCACACAGAATACAACTGAGTTACTGCAGATGACCATGTGAAGACTAAATCTGCTCACATTCAAATTTTTGTATTATTGCTACAATATAATTATGTTATAATTTCACCATGTTGTAATTATTGCCACTTTTGTTATGTTATGTGTGTAATTTTGTGCATTTTTGCACTCTTTTATATTGTAAATTTTGTAAATGAAATATTTCAAAGGACTCCAGGAAGACTAGCGACCATTAAATGGACAGCTCGTCGGGATCCTAATACATAAATGAAAAAAAAATAAAGTGCTAACATGGAAACTTTAAAAAAAAGATTAAACAAGATGAGATACATGTTTCTAAAATATTAAAGTTTTGAAGCTCTTTTTTGAAGCTCTAATAAAATATGAGAACCACAATAAACATTTACCAAAAGGAAAATTGTCAACAGAAGAGCAAAAATGAACAGTGTTTGATCTGTAATAAAAAAGACCAAACTGTAAAATGTCTAAGTAAGAAAGGTTTTAGAGATAAGGCATTCTTGAACTCTTCATGGTTACAAAAATAAAAAAATACATAAAAGTACGTAAAAACATTTACCTAATTACCCTGGCAGAAACCTGTTGTTGCCCACCATGATTTATATCCCACCCCCAACAAGGCAAATAATGGATCACAGCGCAGAGTTTGGTTAGGCATAAATTTGGCATCACCACAGCCTCCTCCTGGAGGTCACACCTCACCATTTGGGAAACACGCATGTAACAGTTATTCCTGATTGTGTAAGATGTCAAAATGCACATTTACCGTAAACCCTGCAGCATAGCTGCCATTTCAATGCATTTATTTTTAATTAAAAATGTTGACTGCTGCCTTTACACCAATAGACCAGTTTAAATACGTTTGTGACTACAAGTTCAGCCTCCACATTTACACACTGCTCTTGTTATGAGAATCAAGAAGATAAATTGGTATCAGAACATTAAATATTCTTCTTATCTTTCCAGTTCTTTATCAAGTCCCTCAACATTCCTTATTTTTGCTGGAAAAGCAGCCTGACACAGATTTTCTGAGCCAACAAAGTCAAACACATGTTGCTCCTTAATGCTGTACTGTTTTTGGTGTTCCAACCTCGCTGAAGTAACAGACATTACTTGCTGCTCTATTTGTGATATTTTATATGTCTTCTGTACCCCTGCCCACCATGATTACCCCCTTATCTCCTTCTTTGTCAGTTGTGCCGACTGGCTCTCGTGAAAACATGTCTTCATTGTTCTGGAGAGGACTTGGAAGAAACCGATTAAATTTGTGAAGCAGAAAGGCAAATAATGTCAGTGTCTCAAGAATCCACCTGATACCAGTGTTAATCATGAGAGTGATATCCAGGATAGAATCTGAGTGATGAATGTCCTATTTTCGAGGTTTTTCCAGCACCGTTCTGAGCGTCCTTGCAGCAGCTGTTAGAGTAAACACTTCTGCCTGTTGTGTCATTTACTTTTCAGTTTGCTGAATGAAAAATTGAATTGAATGAGTCCTTGTCTTTGTTATTTCAGGACTCAAAGCTAACGAAGCTGCTGACCTTGAGTGTGTTTTTCATGCGTTTGCATCCTCTGATGTTGTTCCATTCATGGATGGATGCACGTCGCTGCAGTCAGAGTGAGTGTAATAGCTGCTCCTGCTCCACAGCCTTCAGCTGAGTCCTGCTCCATCCTTTACTCTTGTTGTCATCAAAAGGATAAACACACTTATCCTCCCTGTTCTTTGCCCTCCTCTCCTCGCCCGTGTCACTGTATCCGTGACTGGACGTCTGACTCTGGGTTGGCATGAGCGCTCAACAGAAAACAGGATTAACATGGAGCTGAGAGTGGGCGACGTGGAGCGCTGGACCTCCTGACCTGCAGCGCTGTCGGGGGTAGATCAGGCAAAAACTCACTAAGCTCTTTAGAGGATTGCTTACTGATAAAAAGAACGTCTGCTAATCTGATCTCCAGATTGCTGCTGTCAGAAACACTAGAGGTGTATTTTAAGCAGCACCTGCTGCTGGAAAAGCACAACTGGTGAACATAGCATCAAGAGATATGTAATTTCCTCTTGGTTGGATGAGTAGTCAAGGACAATGTCGTTCAGATTTGAATGTGAATGAAGCAGAGTTTGATTTTAAAAGGAACAATTCTCTCATTCAGAAGAAGATAATTCAATAAAAAGTAATCTCATTTCAGGGTTATGCAAATGGTAAGGAAGTAAGATGAATGTTCTGTCACCTCCATCACATTCAAAGGAACAATCTTCAGGACATAATATGTAGAATTTGACAGTTCAAAAGTCTGAAATGATCACAGACAAATACTTTAAGTAGTTACATTACTTTTAACATTTTGGAAGGATCTGAAGGACAGAGAAATTGTAAAGCTTTTTGGGACTAATGGGATGTGTTTGTTGTTGGAGCTACTTTGACCGAGACGTTAGGACAGATCTGCTGGTTCCTTCTATAAGAATAAAAGTTTCATGGGGTGCTGGTTTGGTGGAGTGGTAAGCAA
The DNA here is from genome assembly GCA_036419115.1 of Scarus forsteni. NCBI lineage: Eukaryota > Metazoa > Chordata > Actinopteri > Labriformes > Labridae > Scarus > Scarus forsteni. The sequence continues at coordinate 10,319,659 of JAZDUH010000443.1, forward strand.
CCAGGCACGACACATATGCATGCTTCTGCTGGCCCAGGTACTTTCTCTCACCCCCTTTCACAAGCATATCCACTGTCTATCTCTCCCATCGATAAAGGCACAAAATGCCCAAAAGAAATCTTTAAAATAACAGTTTTAGTCAATAAAAAGAAGTATGTAGGACAGGATTAACTGAATATTAAACAAATGTCCATGGTTCATCTCTGTATTTCACTGCAAAGGAAGAAAAGTTGTACATTTTTAGAATACTCTTAAAATGCTAAGTATGCAGCAGAGGGGGCGGGGCCAACAGTGCCCTTGGATCTCATAGATCCAGTCGACCTAAAGAGGAAACATCCACAAAATGTCACAAACGGTTTCTCCTACACGTTTCACAGACTATTTGTGAAATGTGTAGTACATAAAACACTAAAGTTTTACACATAGCCTCCCAGCATTTAAGCTAAGCTAACTAGCGGTGGGCTAGCTTTGTCCATCTCTTCCTTGTTATTGGATGCACAGTGTAAAGAATGGTGTCTATCTGCTTGTCATAGAGTCAGGAGTGAGGCAAGACACAAAAACAACAAAAATGTGGAACTGTTCCTTTAATTTTAAATGAAAACTTTCCAGAAACAGGAAACTTTTGACAGTTGATGCTCTTTGGGATTTGTAAGAGGTGGTAGAAAGGAAACATAATTTAAAGTACATATATAATAATTTAAAAAGACCAAAAACACATACAGTTCTCAAACATTGTCAGTTGACTCTTGTTTCTGTTCTTATCAAGAAGAATTGACAATCTTAATTCATTTATTTGTTTTTTTCCCAGTTATCTTTTTTTCACTGTTTAATTGTTCATCTCTTTGTTGCCTGTATTATTCATGTATTATGTTATTTGATTTTGTTGGAATATATATTTTTTTTTTTTTTGGAGGGGGGGGGGTATTAAGTGAGCATACAAAGTTAAAATTTTTTTGAGATGATGAACCGTAGATGCAGTGAAAGTTCTTGAAATTAATTTTGTGTTGAATAAGATATTTCTTGCCTCCAACTTTATTTAATTTTTCCTCTGTCATTAATTTCTTTTCTTTTCCTCTACTAAATTGAATATACTATATGCCTCATCTGTAAAACCCTCAATTAAAACAGATAAAAAAGGAAAAAGAAATATTGTCTATCTTTTGATATTTGACATGTCTTGCCATTTAAATATTTACCTGAGTCCCGTTTTTTCAGTTTATCAGATTTTTTTTCTAATGTCCTCCTTTTGTCCTTTAATCCATCCATTTAAGTGAGCTTCAGTTGAAGGTTTTAACCAGCTCATGAGCTAAACTTAAGACTTATAAATCATGTGTGCTAAGGTTTGATAAAGCATTGCTCTTACTCACCCATCCTGTCTATCCTGGAAGTAAAAACTCCATTCAAAAACATGTTGTTCTGCACTCTTTCCAACCATCACTCTGTTTTCATCAAATTCACTGAAACATTTAAACTCCTGGATTTCTTTTACTGTATTTCTCGTTGGATCCAGTACATTAAGTCCATCACTCCCTGGAGGCTATAAAGGGTGGTGAAAAATATGCACACTTTAACGGGGCAACCTTCCTACGCCCACGATCTCTCACACAGCGTGAGAGCGTGTAGGCACATTCAAACCATCACAGCCGTGGGCCTCAGTGCTGCTGCGTGAAGTCAGACTCATCGCTGCCAAATTGTCTCACGTAGAGCTGTGGCGACGATGCCCTGAACTGTTTTTGGTTGTATTCTCGGGGATTTCCACTCTGCAGCCTCTACTGGTGGAGTTTTGCCAGTTGGCTGCGCTGAATAAGGACGTTGATGCTTGAATTCTGACAACTGCTGTGTGTTTGTGGATGTCACTGATGCTTTATATCCTCACAAACTCGTAGAGCAAAATGTGCTTTTTCTGGTTCCGTGTAAACACACTGAACGTCAGCTGAACAGCGCTCCTGTTTCTGCTCTTTGTTGTACTCGGCAGCTTGTGGTTCAGCTCCTCTATATTAGAAACATCCCTGCCAACCTCTGCCAAATTAGAGCCTTTAATTGCCTCTCTGTTTTGTGGCTCCGAGTCAATGCGTTTCCTCTTCCAAGGTTAGTGAGCTTTGAACATTTTAAAAGTCCTGCTCTTAAACTTATAAGGATTTTACAACATTTCATAAAATTCTCTTTGTAACCCCTGAGTTTCCATCTAAGCCTGCAGTCAGGAAATGAGGCCTTTAACATGATTTCCTCTCGCTTTAAACAATAAGCTGACATGACGACTTTATTTGTAGTCTGTGGTGGTGATGATTTCCTGTTTTCCTCATAAGGATCCACATTGGAGCGTTCGATCTGTCCATCAGTGTGCCTCGATGTCTCGTTCCCCATGTTGAAACAGGTGTCCAAGTGCTCCACATTCAGCTTAAACTGCCTTATTTAGGTTTTATTGGCTTTACATCACCTTCAAACAGCATTATCCAATGGAAGCTGTGAGTAAGTGGGGCTAAGCTGGGTGGGCAACGCTTGGCAGCACATTTCAGCTTTGGCACCCTGCAGGCAGAAACAGGCTGTAAACATGAAGGGTGGCTCCCTCGATGCTTTCAGCTGGGGCCGAGCCAAACATACCTCTTCTCTCTTTTTCTGAGTTTCTCCAGTTTGACTTCTTTGTGTGGAGCTGGGGTTTAAGAGTTGATGCTTTAGTTGAGATATTTCTCTATTTTTCTGATATTTTAAAGAGACTGTGAGGAGTTTCTAAGTAATTGCAAAAAAGTCTCACTTTTAGATATATGCCTGATCGAAATACACACTTTAAGATGAGTTTTATAGCATCAAAACAGGTTATCTATAAATGCTATTCCTTAGCCTTCCGGTCGGGTCGGACAGGGCTGGACTGGCCTGGATACTCAACTTTGGGAACAAGACAATTAAAACTAGAGCAAATTTATATTATTCTGACACGTCTTAGAGCACCAGGCTGTAAGTAGCGACATATAGCTTGCTACAACTACAATACTAAGTTTTCCAAAAACTGCTTGTCGTCACACATCAAAAACTACCGCTACGTAACTAGAAAGAGATACATTACCTCATCGCTTTGCATGCTGTAAGTTGTTGAAAAAAGAAGTTGTTAAGCCATGCAGAGTTCTGAGGATGGTCCGAGCTGCAGTTATCACAACTAACACACGCTTTGGCTTGCGCATGTCTTTGATGCGTTCCAGTTGTAGTCAGAAGTAGGAATTTCCTCGTTCCGAGTAGGAAACTGCAACTGGATCGCCCCCGAAGTCAGAATTTCCTACTGGGAACTCAGTGATACCTCGCCACCCCCGAGTTGACAATCGAAGATGGATGCCCCCAGTGTGAACAATTATTTAGCTCCTGTAATAATCAATTTATTTGCACTTCTGACTGGGGTGTGTCGCTCTAGATCAGCTGTATACATCGTATTGTTAGACTTCTATTTACAAAAATGCGGCCGTAGTGATAATCACATTCTTCATGTGATATTTGTGAACAACAATGCAGGCGTGCTAACAACAGGTAACAACAGCCTGGTAGATCGGCTTGTTTTTTTCAGACTTCAACTGGAATGCTGATAAGTCGGAGATGATGTCACTCCCAGTTCCAAGGTTACTGGAACACATCATTACGACAGTCGCTGCGCGTGCTCATGGGTAGCAGAGTCTTTACGTCGGTAATAGATTCTCCTCATAGCACCTTTAAAGACAAATTGCGCATAAACTCTTAGTAACATAATACACTCCCTGTGATAATGTTGCAGGTAGTGTTAATAAAATGCCTTCTATTGGTGAGCAAGTACATATTTATGATTTAACATTTCTCAAAGTCATGGAAACTGCAGATTCAAAATCAAATACTGAATAAGGGAAGAGGACATATCCAGCCTTTAAAGCCTCAATTTCATTATTTTGGTGGTCACACTTGGTGGGGCTACCAGTGTTCATATTTGGCTGACAGGAGAACAAAATCAAGTGATGTAAAGACCTGATTTGACAATGCACTACCAGCAAATGGCTTACCAAACATCCATATTCAGTTTATCACTTCCAACAAAGAGGGTCATGTTTTTGTTGGAATTTTTTGACAGGATAACTCAAACAGTTATGTTCCGACTTTGCAAGCCATTCTTAAATTCGCAGGCAATTTGCATCTAAGATGGCTGGTACGTGAATGGCTCACTCACAAGCTTCCGTTTAGGAGTAGAAGAAGATCATGACAGTAGGAGATGAACTAGAACACAATGTGGTGAAAAAAAGAGTCACAACACACAGGACCATTTAGAGTTGAAGAGTTTATCTCTTTCATAAGTCTTTCATTAACATCAGTAGTAACACAATAAAAAGATTGGTAATGACATTTTTTCTATACAATGTGTAACAACACTTGTCTTAAAGGAGAAAACAACAAAACATAGTGAAAGAAGGCAACCCACCCACCCTCTCACTCTCCCACAATATAAAAGTAGTAAGGGGAACAGTAATACAAACAAAATAAATAGATCAGTCTATAAATTTTAAATTGCAAACAAATGGTTAAAACTGATGGAAATTGGGGTGCTGGTTTGGCGGAGTGGTTAGCAACCATGCACGTCCCATGTACATGCTTCTGTGGGTCTGGGTTTAATCCGGCCTGTGACCAGTTTGCAGGGTGTCTTCCCCTACTCTCTCGCCCCCTTTCACAAGCCTATCCACTGTCTCTCTCCTATCAATAAAGGCACAAAATGCCCAAAAATACATTAAAAAAAAGAGCTGACCGAAATTTATTCAAAGGTAATTAGTGCACTTAAAGGATAGGTAAAAAAAAAAAAGAAAGAAAGAAAAATGGAAAGCTACTCATAAATGTCTGTTGTTAGTTTCTCAAGAAAACAAAACAAAACAAAACAAACTGACTTTCTCTCGATTTGTGTCTCTGATCCAGTGCGAGAACGAGGGAGGATTCGGATCCCTCTACTTTCATAGAATGACTCGCGAGCCACCAAAGAGGAAAAAGCTAAACTTCATGTTTTGCTTTTGGTTAATCACCGCCTGGAAAAATGCCAAAGATTGCAGTCAGAGGGTTTGGTACAGTTTGATGGTTAAGGATTTCTGAGATGGTTTGTTAATTTAAATGTTGAAAATTTAGTTAAAGTGAGACAGGACTGAAGAAGAGTTGATCTGATAACTGTAGACAGAGGCACGCTAACACTACCCGTTGACTCCCAGTGTTTGAGCTAAGCTAACTAGCGTTGGGAAAACTTTGTCCGTCTCTTTCTTGTTACACACAAAGAATCTTATCTGTCTGGTTGTCGTGGACCCTGGACTGAGGCAAGACACAAAAAGACAAAATAACTGGTGCATCACTTAAACAATGCAAATCTGTTTTAACTTTGTTTTTTTTCTTTGGTATCAAACCTGTAATAACAGATAAGTCTAAAGCATTTGGTGTTGGAAGAGTTTTGGTTGGCATTGTGACAGCCCCACAAGGTCAGCAGTGTTTATCAGGTTCCCTTTCTGGACTGTTTTGGCAGAATGAGTAAATCACAAGACCCCCACCATAAAAACACACTGTATTTGTCATTTTATACTCTTAAGGCGGCATTTATTATCACTCTAAACGTCATTCTGTGTTGAAAAGAGACTTGACACCCATAGGTTGAACAGTGTTTACTGAGATAATAAATCAAATGAATCGTAATTTTGTGGAGTGAAGTAGCTTGGACATCAGCTTCAGTCTTACACAAGGGTCTCCTCCGTTCTCATGTTGTCTTTTCTTAAATGTAAGAGACATATTGAAAAGAATAATCATGCATTACGGTATATATGTAAATATGTTTATGTATGTAAAGATGTTGAAGATGCCCTTCTGCTCGTTGCTAATCTGCATCCGCCTTTCTTTCTTTTTCTGTCCCCCTGCTTCCGTTGGACCTCGCTGTGTGCCCCGGTGACCTCCCTCTGACAGGTAAGAAGTGTTTTTGTTACTTTGCTTGTATCCCCGTCCCTGCGGTGTTTCCTCAGCAGCTCGCTGGTTTTACATTCAGCTGAGTGTGAGTTTCTGTCAAACACTGGGCCTCTCAGCACATGCTCACATATGTAAGCCAGATGGAGGGCTGAGCGCAGTTAGAGGGTGCAGCGCGATGAATCTTAAAATTAGTGTGAGAACTGTACGCGCACAAACACTGACGCACCCATCTGTGCTACTGTATGCGTCAGCAGGAGCGCTAACAGTAGAAGCCTCCTACATGTGCTGTTATATAAGTACTCAGTGCTGTCGAGTGTATGTGGTGGGTAACATTGTTGTGGATGATACAGAGTTTAGAAACAGGACCTCCCTTTGGAGGCAGAGGACTCTTCTAAATATAGAGTCTGTAAAACACTCTTCAGAGTTGTTCTGTTTTCACAAAAGTTGAATAAAAATAGTTTCTCTCTGCCAATAGCGTATGTATAGAAAAAGTAGCAATATGAAGAGGTATTAAGAAAATATTTACCTGCTTTTTTCTTTCTTGTTACTGAGACATAAAAATAGGATTTGCAAGGTGATAAATTATTAAGAAGAAATTGACTAAAAATGTACATTTCTGAAGTAAATATGAAAAACGCTGACCTTAGTAGAAGAGAATACATACAGACGGATAAATAAAGTGGCTAAGAATTCATGTTAAACTGTTTCTTTTTGTTCAAAATTTATTTCAGGTCTGTTATTTCCTATTTGATTGGGCGCCATATGGGAAATTTGGGGAATATATGGGAAAGTAGCCATTGTTAGTACTTGAGTTTGCCCGTCATCAGCACCCCAATCCAATCTTTTCATTTGAATGCCCTCATTTATATTGTTTGACATTTCAAAGCTCAGCCTTTCCTGTCTGTTGGAGATAATTATATCCAAATCCATGTGGCTATGAGACTTCTAAATGTTAGTAATTTTTACAGAAGTCCAAATAAACTGTGAACCATATGGTTTGTCTTCTGTAGTGACCAGATATCCACCCAGTTAAACACCTATGGGAGATCCTCAGAACATGGATTGAAGAAAATATCATGGAAAATGTATTCAGCTGCTCTCTTAGAGCCAAGAGATATGTAAAATTCTTGCACTGGTGTGGTATTAAATGGTGCAGTATATATGGGCATACTTTGGCCAAGTGTGAGAGGCTGTAAAATTCAGAGTATGAAATGGAAGGTAAAAACTGCATTATTCTATTGAACTCTTTTGCAAAGTTTATGTGGAAAGTGATACCTTTTTCCACTGTGGTTGAACACCATGACAGCCCATTGTGGTGACATGATTCCAAGTCATATCAAAAAGAAAACTATCAACTTTTTACAGCTACCTTTAAAGCTTTTGTGCAGCTATAGTTAAATTTCCAATTTTACCACCTTTAAAATTCTCAGTGTTAAATCTAAAGGAACTTTATTCAGTTCTTTGAACACTGAGTTTCATTGGCTGGATGGTTACCTGACCACGAGGCAGTGAATGATGAAATATCTTTGGCATTAGAGCTGCAGTACTTCTCCCCTCTACACCCCTTAAAGTCACTCTTGTGCACGTTTATGGCCTCTTGAATCAGTCAACAGGACTCCAGAAGTTCTTTGCAGCCATTCCATAATTAACAGTCCAACCATGTTTATGACATGGAAAGTATATTTGCAGCTTACCTATCCATCAGAAGCACTGCCAACTCTTCGTCCAGCTTTAGACTGATACCATCGCAGAGGTGTCTCCACTTTTCAAACGCCTTACCGATGATTATTCTTGTCTTACTTCTATTGTAGTTGCTGACTTTCTTTGATGGCTGTTTAGTTCCTTCTGTCTCCCTTTTTTTTGGTTTTTAGCTGCGTAGGCAGTCGTTGCCAATGGCGGGATGGCAACTTTGCAGATGGGTACCTCTTCCGTTGTTTACATTTCATTTACAAGTGTCCATACTTATCCCTTACTTGAACAGCCAGGTGGATGGCCTTCCTTAATTGGCCTAAAAAATTGGGTGTATGTTGAGAGTGTAGTGAATGAAGGTGCTCTCTCTAAACTGAACACTTATTGGCTAAAAAGCATCTTCTCATAGCCAATTACTTAAGAAATAAAATACAGTACATATTTAAGGAAGGAAAAGGCAAAGCAACTTAAAGTAGCAGAAAGGTTAAATAGCTCTTTTAAACCTGAAGTTACAATGTCAAGTAAAATACTATAAAGTGCCCTTAGTTTTGCTATTAGAAGAGAAAACATGCAGATATTGACTCTTATGTCGACACTGTTGAATAATGCATCCATGCAAACAAGCATCTCAATAAAGCAGCACAAAATATCCATCTTTTTGTTTGGTGTCCCATTAGCATTTTCACATCTGCAATCCTCTAATCCATGATCTCTGCTTCTCTCAGCTCAAGCCCCTGGTCTGCCGAGTCGGCAGTTTCCTCCGTCATCTGTGAATATGTAAATGTGCTTGTTTGTTTAAGGAAGGAAATGTTTAGGTGTCAGGAATGCTCTAATCCGACTGTTTATCTGTCAGTATATATTCTGTGTTTTTATCCTCCCTGTGCAGTCTAGTATGTTTGGCAGTTGCGATGTTGCTTCTCTGTTGCATGCATCAACAAACATCCTGTTGGTAACGCTCGGCTGAATATACAGTATCTGTATACTGCGTGAGCTGCATGGCTGCTTGTTGGAGATCCTTAGAAGTAGGAGGTTGTGGAAATGGGTGCTTTCTGTATTGTTTCTCTTTATTTCTGCAATGAAACATTAAACTAATGATCCATTAGTGGTTGTGTAAATGTTCTCTGGAGAATTTTGTTGGAAATAACTCTGTGGATGTGTATGAGCTGGATAATGAGCTGTGTAAATACACAGCACGAGGAGAGATGTGTCAAAGCAAAAGTGGGTTTTGTTTGAGATATTTAACTACATGTTGGTGTCTCTGTCAGCTGCATGTGGCAATTTTTGACTGCTAGCAGGGAGTTGTCCAGAAGCATAAGAGGCACAGTGGTGTAGGGCATTAAAGGGATACAGCAGCATTTTTTTTTTATTTTTCATGTCTTGCCTCACTCACAAGTCCATGAGAAGAAGATAGACACCATTTTTTTTGACTCAGAGTGCATTAACAATGAAGAGACAGGCAGAGCTCACCCACAGCTAATTAGCTGAGCTCAAACACCAGGAGTCAATGGGTAGTGTTAGCCTGGCTCTTTTTAGTCCATAGCAGCATGGCCTAGTCAGCATCCTTTGGAAGATGTAGATGTTCAAGGGAAGCGACAGCGGGGAGTAACTGCTTGAAAGATTAGCATGTAAAATATATATATTTTTAAAATTGTTTTCATTTATTATTGGCACAAATAGCACAGCAAGAATTTCTCGAAAGATAGGATATTTTTGCTCCACTTCCAACAAATTTTGCCAAAAGTTTGTTTTACGAAGTTGCCCAAATTTTGTGCTTTACATGACAGCAGTACCCCTGCCTGCTTCATTATCCTATTGGCCGGCAATGAACGTGGATGACAGATCATTCATCCAATCACCTGTCAGTTATGCTTTGGAAGGTTCAGCCCATTCACAAATACTTCCTCTGGGCTGTTACCTCAGATGGACTAGTGTCAGGTTACAACATGAGTGCATGGGGAAAAACTTTGTGGTTTCTAGAAAATAGGAGAGAGACTTGCGCTGCATGCTGTGATGCTTTGTTATTGATGCAATATAAACAACACGGAATATGATATATCCGAGGCCAGACCAGACCAGACCTTAAATACTGATTGTCTTCTTGGATATGCCAAACTTTTAAATAACACATCTGAACTTTAACAAAACACAGTTAACTCAAGTAACTCACTTTTTCCCTTGTTTAATCACCACTGTGGGTTGAACAAAAGCCAACTCCCCTCAGCTGCTTTTATGCCTCCGTCTAAATTTACACATCAAAAACACTGAGTCATGGCAGCATGAAAGTAAAAGAAACATGTCCAAATAAACAAATCATAAAACATTTTCTCTGATGTGTCAAAAAAGTTGGTAAAGAGGAGGTGATGAAAGCCTAGTTTTTCTGTGAAAACAGCCCACGGGGGGGAGTGTGGACTGAGGAGACAAATGAATTAACTAGAGGAACTGCACGCTGAGATTGAAAGAAGCAAATCACTACTGTCAGGCACAGACACCTTAACTCCAAAGTTCATACTTTTCAGGAAGTGAATAAAAGACTCTACTGATGAATATTGTATGTTCTGAAATTACACATGATTTTTAAAAAAACTTTTTATTGGTTGAAGTGGTCTGTAATTCCAACTCCGCAGCAAAACAGGTGACCAATAGTGAAGTACTGATAATCATAAAAAATGGACATGGGAAGTTTTGGCCCTACACTTATGCAAATGTATGCACGTGGGCAGATTTCTATTCACTGTTGTGAAGGGTTTTCAGTTGGTCTTCCTGAGTCTGTGGGGCAATCATCTCAGAGCAGGATCAGGTGTGTGTGTGTGTGTGTGTGTGTGAGAGTGTGCCTGATTGCTCCTGATCTTGAGCACCTGTGAGGAGGTTATTTAGGTGCTCTGACTGCAGCTCTCAGTGCTGACTCATTACCTGACCATCACAGGTACTGAGAGGCTGCTCCTGAGCTTTGAGAGTTAGCGTGGTTTTTCTGGCACAAAGTTGTTTCACAGATATCCCAAGAAGAGACTTAGTTTCGAGATAATTAATAACTTGGTGTTATATAAACCAAGCTCCTTGTGTTCAGCTTTTGTTTTCACTTGAAAGTGATTCTGTTTTGAGTTTCGGTTCAGCTGCGTGGCAGTGGTGGTTCTTTTGTTTGTTCTGTGAGCCTTGTCTTCTTGGCTCTTTTGTTTTTCCCCTGTCCCCTTGGTCAGTTTTGACTTTAGTGGTTATTTCTTCAGAATAACTTTCAGAACCCCTTTTTCTTTGGTCCGCAATTGTGTCCAATTCCGCTACTCCTGACAGAATGAGTCAGCCACCAATGGACACAGTGGACCCTGTTGCTAGTGGTGCTCAACCAGAAGACTTAAGTGAAAAACTGTCTGTGCATGGGCAAGCTCTGTCTGCACAAGGAGCCCTTTTAGGCTCTCATGAAAAGACCCTCTGTGCAATCACTGAGCAACAGGCTACACATGAGAATATGTTAAAGGAAATCCTGGCTCATCTACACACGCAGGGGCTTGCCCAAGTACAAGCACCAAGCCGAGCAGTTCACCAAGTACCCTTAGCCCAAGGTGCTAATGCAGCTCTTGAGACGAAGTTAGCAACCCCCGCCCGCTATGATGGACATCCCGGGAAATGTAGGGGATTTATTACCCAGTGTAGTCTGGTGTTTGAATTGCAGCCCTCCATGTTTAGCTCAGAGCGGGCCCGGGTTGCATATATTATATCCCTACTTTCTGATAAAGCTCTTTCATGGGCCACAGCTCTGTGGGAGAAGCAGGCTCCAGTTTGTGTTGATTCTACCCTTTTTATGGCTGAGATGAAAAAGGTGTTTGACCATGATATTACTGGGCAGGAGGCTGCTAAACGTCTTATTGGTCTACGCCAGGGCCCCACCAGTGTTGCTGAATTTTCCATCCAGTTCCGCACCTTGGCCACTGAATCTGGGTGGAACACAGAAGCCTTGACAGCAACCTTTATCAATGCTCTCTCTGAAAAAATCAAAGATGAATTAGCTTCGCGCGATGTTCCTGAATCACTTGAGGATCTAATTTCCCTCGCAATTCGTATTGATAATCGAATACGTGAACGCAATAGAGAGAGAGCACAGGGTTATGCCCACTCCAAGCCAGCAGAGGCATTCCATGTTCCTGAGATGTCACTAAAAATGCCCCAGGAGGTGACAAACCAGGATGAACCTATGCAAATAGGGAATACCCGACTCTCCCGGGCAGTGAGAGAGAGACGTATGAGCAGTGGAGTTTGTCTTTACTGTGGACAGGCAGGTCACTTCATACCTAATGTGTCCTACAAGAGGCAAGAAAAAGGGAAACGAGTAGACTCGTCAGAACATGGGGAGGTACTGCCGAGTCCGAACAATTCTCCCCGAGTTATCAACAATCACACTTCGCTGTCTGCTGATCTTTCTTGGGGCAACATCAAGATGAACTTCCCAGCTTTTGTTGATTCTGGAGCAGCAGGTAGCTTTATGGACAAAACCCTGGCCTTAAAACTTAAAGTGCCTATATCTGCTCTCCTTGCCCTCTTGCTGTCACTGCTGTGGATGGGAGACCTTTGGGTATTGGTAAGGTTCAGCAAATTTCTGGTCCTATTTTTATGAGCATCGGCAGCCATATTGAGAAAATGCATTTTTTTCTCATTGATGCACCTGAGTTGCCCATCATTTTAGGACACCCTTGGCTAAGAGAACACAATCCAGATATTGACTGGAGAGCAGGGGTGGTGAGGAGTTGGGGCCAGGATTGTGGTTCCCATTTGGTTCAAGCCGATGCTGTCAAATTAAGCCCTCTGTGCCTGCAATCCACTGCTACATCCCCAGGTCCTGCCAATGTGGCCTCTCTGGTTTCTTCCGCTCCAGGGGACTCAATCCTTGATCCTTCAGCACTAAGGTCTCTGGACCCTCTAGTTCTTTCCTGCTCCACGCCCTGCAAGTCTGTGTTGTCTCCTCCCTTTTGGGGTTCCTGCGGAATACGCAGAGCTCAGTGAGGTGTTTAATAAACACAAGGCTTCCATCTTACCTCCCCACAGGCCCTATGACTGTGCCATCAACCTCCTCCCTGGCACTTCACCTCCCAGGGGTCACCTGTATTCCTTGTCAGGTCCCGAAACGGCAGCCATGAAAAAGTACATCGATGAGGCCTTAGCTGCAGGTTTTATCCGCCCATCCACATCACCAGCTGGAGCTGGGTTTTTCTTTGTGGGTAAAAAGGATGGGGGGCTCAGACCCTGCATTGACTTCAGGGGCCTAAACAAAGTGACTGTAAAGAATCGTTACCCTCTCCCTCTCATGTCCACAGCCTTTGAGCGCCTACAAGGTGCGTCCGTCTTCACCAAATTGGATTTGAGAAATGCATACAATTTGGTTCGCATTAAAGAGGGAGATGAGTGGAAGACGGCATTCAACACCCCTAGGGGGCATTATGAATACCTCGTAATGCCCTTTGGGTTGTCTAACGCTCCAGCAGTTTTTCAGGCATTTGTCAACGATGTTCTCAGGGATATGCTTGAACAGTTTGTTTATGTATACCTTGATGACATTTTGATTTTCTCTGCTAGCTATGAGGATCATGTGTTCATGTCAAATTGGTGCTCCGTAGGTTGTTGGAGCACCAATTGTATGTTAAAGCAGAGAAATGTGTGTTTCATGCCTCAACGGTTGACTTTCTTGGGTATGTTGTGTCACAGGGCAGCTTGAAGATGGACCCAAGCAAGGTCAAAGCAGTGCTAGAGTGGCCCAGGCCTGACTCAGTCAAACAGGTCCAGCGTTTTCTGGGGTTTGCACTCTTTACCGGCGTCTTATCAGGGGCTTTAGCTCTATTGCTGCTCCTCTTTCTGCCTTGACTAAGAGTACATCTACCAAGTTCAGCTGGTCTCCTCAGGCTGAAGAGGCGTTTACAGAACTAAAGAGGAGATTCACCGCTGCCCCAATCCTTATGCACCCTGACCCCTCGCAGTCCTTTATTGTAGAGGTTGATGCGTCGGATGTGGGAGTTGGGGCAGTTCTGTCCCAACGTTCTTTGAAAGACCAGAAGCTCCACCCATGTGCTTTCTTTTCTCGACGTCTGCTGCCAGCCGAGAGGAATTATGATGTGGGTAATAAGGAGCTCTTGGCAGTGAAATTGGCTTTGGAAGAGTGGCGACATTGGCTAGAGGGTTCTGAGAAGCCATTTCTGGTCTGGACGGACCATAAGAACCTGGCGTATATCCAACAGGCCAAACGCCTAAACCCACGCCAGGCTCGGTGGGCCCTTTTTTTCAACAGGTTTGATTTCACCCTGTCGCACTGGCCCAGGGCCCAAGAACAGTAAGCCCGACGCACTCTCTCGACAGTTTGACCGTTCTGAGAGGGACAGTTCTCCTGAACCCATTGTTCCTTTGGCTCGCATTCTTGCACCAATCACCTGGGAGATTGATTCAGTGGTTCAGGGGGCTAGGGAGCAGGAACCGGACCCAGGAGGGGGTCCTCCTGGTCGGCACTTTGTCCCTAGGAGTGTGCGCTCCCAGGTTCTCCAGTGGGGACACTCATCTCGCCTCACCAATCACCCAGGGGTGCACTGACTCTGGAATTCCTTAAAAGGAGATATTGGTGGCCTCAAATGGAGAATGATGTACGGGAGTTTGTGGCAGCTTGTTCAATTTGTGCGCGAAACAAAACCTCACAACATCCTCCTGCGGGTCTGCTGCAACCGCTCCCGATTCCTCGTCGCCCTTGGTCACATGTTGCCCTGGATTTTATATCAGGGTTACCTCTGTCAAAGGGGTTCACAGTTATTTTGGTTGTAGTGGACAGGTTTTCTAAAGCCGCTCACTTCATCCCTCTCCCAAAGCTCCCCACGGCACTAGAGACGGCCCGGCTGGTTGTCCAGCATGTTTTTTGCCGACATGGTCTTCCTTTAGATATTGTGTCGGACCGAGGTCCGCAGTTTGCTTCCCGGTTCTGGAGGGCATTTTGTTCACTTGTGGGTGCTTCTGTTAGCTTGTCTTCAGGGTTTCATCCGGAGACCAATGGCCAGACAGAGCTGCATTAATCAAACGCCGAGAGGACTCTCCGATGTTTGGTCTCTTCTAACCCAACAACTTGGACTGATCAACTTACCTGGACAGAATATGCTCACGACACTTTGCAAAACACCTCCACTGGTCTTTCTCCTTTTGAGTGTCAGTTTGGCTACCAGCCACCACTCTTCCCAGAACAGGAGAGAGAGGCCGGAGTGCCTTCGGCTACCCACTTTATTCGGCGTTGCAGAGCCACTTGGAGGCGAGTCCGGTTCTCTCTTCGGAGGTCTACTGCTCGCCAGAAGGAGTATGCTGATCGGCATCGGCATCCAGCACCACTCTACCGAGTTGGCCAGCGAGTATGGCTCTCCACAAAAGACCTTCCCCTGAGGGTAGAGTCCCGCAAGCTTGCACCGCGTTTCATTGGCCCTTTCAGAGTAATTCGAAGGATAAACCCGGTCACAGTTCGCCTCCTGCTCCCCCGGTCAATGAGAATTCACCCTACTTTCCATGTTTCTAGCCTCAAAACTGTCCGCTCTAGTGCACTTGCGCCTGCGGAGCCACCCCCACCTCCCCCCCGTTTGGTTGACGGCCAGCCTGTGTACACTGTTCGGCGGATTCTGGATAGTCGCAGGGTGGGACGCGGGACACAGTATCTGGTCGACTGGGAGGGGTACGGACCAGAGGAGCGGGCCTGGATCCCTGCTAGGGACATTCTTGACCCTCAATTGATCCAGGACTTCCGAATTCGCCAACAGAACAGGGGGGCTGGAACGTCAGGTGCCGTCCCTTAGAGGGGGGGTCCTGTGAAGGGTTTTCAGTTGGTCTTCCTGAGTCTGTGGGACAATCATCTCAGAGCAGGATCAGGTGTGTGTGTGTGTGTGTGTGTGTGAGAGTGTGCCTGATTGCTCCTGATCTTGAGCACCTGTGAGGAGGTTATTTAGGTGCTCTGACTGCAGCTCTCAGTGCTGACTCATTACCTGACCATCACAGGTACTGAGAGGCTGCTCCTGAGCTTTGAGAGTTAGCGTGGTTTTTCTGGCACAAAGTTGTTTCACAGATATCCCAAGAAGAGACTTAGTTTCGAGATAATTAATAACTTGGTGTTATATAAACCAAGCTCCTTGTGTTCAGCTTTTGTTTTCACTTGAAAGTGATTCTGTTTTGAGTTTCGGTTCAGCTGCGTGGCAGTGGTGGTTCTTTTGTTTGTTCTGTGAGCCTTGTCTTCTTGGCTCTTTTGTTTTTCCCCTGTCCCCTTGGTCAGTTTTGACTTTAGTGGTTATTTCTTCAGAATAACTTTCAGAACCCCTTTTTCTTTGGTCCGCAATTGTGTCCAATTCCGCTACTCCTGACAACTGTTTGGTGGCTCATACAAGACATTTGAATAAAATGCACCAAATCTGTCAAATATTTAAACATAACAAACAACCAATAAACATCCCAGTCTTCAGTCTTTTAATAGCCCTGCACTGTGCTCCACTGCTCGTATGCCTTTGTAATAATACATTGATTCATGTAGTTGTTGTGGTTGCATTACGCTGTTGCTGAAGTGTGAGGGAGCAAGTACATTAAGAGCTTCAGATACTTTCACAATCAGAAATGTACACATTGTTTTCTCCCTAGCATTCATTCCTCAGATCCATTTGACCTCACAACATTTTTGTTGTGACCTCCTGTTCCAGCACAGAAGGGATCTTGTAGTCAATATTTTACGTTCTCTTTTATATTCTTGATAAGATTTAAATAACATAGGAAATGGAGACATGTTGCCTCTAACCAGCAATCTGAATGGGACAGAGATAGCATCTGTATTGCAAACATGGACATGAATATAACCCATAAAAACCCTGCATGGAGCAGCCTTTTATCAACCCAGCTGGGCTAACCAATGAAAACCTTCATTAAAACTGAGGTAGCACTTGACAAGCCTTTGGTTTGTGTCACATTTGGGCCCCACATGGCTGTTCAGGCTGATTTGAGACCTCAGTAGTTAAAAGTTTGATCATTTATGGCTTCTTTCATGTGTACAATCAATATGTTTTCTTGCGTGTCCCTGTATGCAAACATTTAAACGTCTAAAGTGACTAGTCATGCACAAACCTCAATGTCAATGAAGTTGGTACATTATGTAAAACACAAATCAGAATACAATAATTTGTAAATCCTTTTAAATCATCTGTTCAACTGAATACACTACAGAGACAATATATCTAATTATATATACGTGTTAGTGTTTACCTCTGTGTTACACCAGGTTTTCTTTTAACAACACTCAATAGGCATTCAGGGACTGAAGACACCAATAGTTGAAGCTTTGAAGGTGGAATTCTTTCTTGTACTTGCTTGATGTACAACTTTTGCTCAGCAGTCTGAGGTCTCTGTTGTCATATTTTGCAGTTCATAATGTGCCACACATTTTCAATGGCAGCCAGTCAAGAAACTGTAGAGTAAACTTATCTTTGTATTGTCTTGCTGAAATAAGCAGGGTCATCCTTGAAAAAACACCACTTGGATGGCAGCATATGTTGCTTTAAAACCTGTATGTACCTTTCAGCATTAAAGGTGCCTTCACAAATGTGCAACTAACCCATGCCATGGGCACATACACAATCCCAAACCATCACAGATGCTGTCTTTTGGCCTTTGCTCTGATAACAGTCTGGATGGTCCTTTTCCTCTTTAGCCCGGAGGACACAACGTCCATGGTGTCCAAAAACAGTCTGAAATGTGGACTCAGACCACTGCAGACTTTTCCACTTTGCCTCAAAGCTTTGTTTCTAGCTCTGGTCCAGAGAAGCTGGCAGTGTTTCTGGGTGTTGTTGATATTTGGCTTTGGCTTTGCATGGTAGAGTTTTAACTTTCACTTGTAGATGTCACGAAGAACTGTGTTAGCTGACGTAGTTTTCTGAAGTGTTCCTGAGCTCGAACAGAATGTTTGTTTTTAATGCAGTGCCACTCTGGTAGAGTTTGACCTTGTAGATGTAGTGACTAACTGTGTTAAAGTGATTAGGGATGTCCCGATCCGATATTGATATCGATATCGGTCAAAAAAACAAATATTGGATTATATTGGCCTGCATCCTAAATCTCCGATATCAGCACTCTGATACAAGCAGTCCATTCTAATATATTTATTTTTTATTTTATTCAGTGGTAGAATATGCTTATGTTTAAGTTCAACACAGTGGTTATTTTGCAGTTGGTGAAATATGTTTTTGTGTGATTTATTGAGGTCACTTTTCAGGGTCTTCTAATATTTTTTATTCATGTTGTTTTAATTGTAGTATATTCTTATGTTTAAGGTTAAAATTAATTTAACCTATTGGTTAATAACAAATGGGTCAGTTTTTCTCATACCTACTATTGCTGACTACTGTTCTCTGAGTAATCTGACCTGATCAAGCCTTTTCTTACAGTCCATACTACAAAATAGGTAATAAAAGTCTGTATGATTCCTGCTGACATCGTATCGGATTGATATCGGGATCAGCCAATACTCAAGGCTGCAATATCGGTATCGTATCGGAGGTGAAATAGTTGTATCGGGACACCCCTAAAAGTGATAGTCCAACATCTTGTTTGTTTTCATGCCTTTCCTTGCTCTGAGTCCACAACAAACGGATAGACACCTTTTTTTCGACTTTGCGTGCAGTTAGAAGAAGCAGATGGACAAAAGTCACTAACCACTAGCTAAGCTCAAATGGCTGGAAGTCAGTGGCAAGTATTAGCCTGCCTCTGCCTACAGTCATCAGATAAACTATCCAGCAACGCGAAACGATCCTGTGTGTCTATTGTGACTTGTTTTTTTACCACGTTATGTTACATTATCTTCTTCTATCATTGTATTCTCTTCGTCTACTCCTAAACAGAAGCTTTGCCTTTTTTTGACTTTTGCAAACACGTGGAATCTTTTGAATGGGAACCGATTTGCAGTTGTGAGTGAGTTGTCCTTTTGATGTTCTTAAATGCAAATTGCCTGCAGGTTTAGGAATGGCTCACTTTCTCTGAATTCTCTGAATCTTTTTATGATATCATGGGCTGTAGAAGAAGACACCTATAATTCTTTTCAACTGAACATTGAGAAACTTTCTTAAACTGTTGAGGTATTTGCTCACACTGTTCACAGAGTGATAAAAATGCCCCGTCCTTTGGGCCATTATTTCACAATCATGACGCTCACTTGTTTCCAATCAACCTTTTAACCCTGTTCTAAACAGGGTTTTTTTTTAGCATTCCACATCTTTCCCCGTCTTTGCCCTGTTTTTTTCCCTTTATTTAAGGGATTTCATTAAACAACAACCATGCATTCATCATGGGATACATTCTTTTTTGTTCATTCACAAAGTCTGACCCTATTTTTCTTTCTTCTTTTATACGTTATCAATGCATATCATTTTACAACATGAATTAGAACACAGTTTGGGATGTTGTCATTTAAAAATGCAAAGAGAAAACATTTTTTTTTTGAACAAAAATTAGGCATTTCTGGGAAAAGTACTTTTTTCATTTCCATTTCATTGACGAGCTGACAGTTGCCCACCCCTGTTATGCAGCAAGCATTCCAGTATCCATGAGCATGGCGTTGAGTCACAGGCCTTCTTGTAATCGATTCTGGCGGTGCACAAGTTGGTCTGTCTGGTTCTGCAGTCTTGGGTGACTGCTGGGTCATTGTGATGTTTACTGGAACTTGAACTAAAATCAGCTTTTTCCATATTTTTGAGATAAGCTCACTTCAAGGGAACATACAAATAAAGCTGACTGTAATGATGTGTTTTTCTAAAGTAGAACAAGACATTCAGTTTTGTCTGAACCAAAATGTCATCAGTTTGAACCATGATACTGTAAGTCAGGTTTGGAAGACAAAAAGAAAACACAGCTCCACATGCATTCTGTCTTTAGACTTGTAGTCATTTTTCAGTGAGGAGAAACCCATTTATCAAACCAGGACAGGTGCACAGAGAATGACTTTTCATCCATCATCCATTTCCCTGTCCTGTTTCCTACATCCCCCTTCCCTGTCCCCCTGCCTTTTTGGGACATAGTATGACCAAAATCTCAATGTCTGCTCCCCCTCACATCTCCCCTTTCCTCCCACTTTCACAAACCCGTATCTACCCTCGTCTGTCTCCAATTTCTGTCGTATTTCGTCACTGTGAAGAAAAGGAATGGCTTGTTTTCTGTCACTGCAGTTTGGGGTAATTGCTGCTTAAGCCTCAGGGTTCACATTACACCAGCTGGTTTATTGCAGCTCTGTTACGTGATGCAGTTTTTCTTAAATCTCACATGTATTGATTATTTCTCTCTACTCGGGGAAACACTCTGATGTGGTTGAACATCACTGGCTTGGTGGGTTGGGGTTCTTTGAATATTTAAGGCCAAGCATCCGCTCCTCAGCAGGACTTTGACTGAACATTATGCTGCTTTAAAGAGGTCAGATCAGCTAATATTGACGCATGAATATCACATTTGTCATGAAGCTTTTTTCTTTTTTTTTTTTTACGTCAGCTGAGTGTTGAAACTTTAATTAATGCTCTCAGACATTTGCTGTCCTCTCCCTCACCCTCATTCATTCGTTCATAAATTATTCACCACTGTCGCCTTTGTCGAGTCAGAGGGGCTGAACATGCTTAATGTTTTAAAGATTTAGCGTCACATCGAGGATTCCTGCAACATGTAACTGATATAATTACTACGGGGGTGGAGGCTTGTCCAGCATGATCCGTTTAACCTTTAGTTAATTAGTAATAAATGAGTTATTAAAGCCTGATTAGTGCTGCTCAGGCCTTGGAGAGAAAGCAGATCATTGTCTCTGCCTCACTTTCTTAAACTCGTCCATCCTCTGACCTAAATAAGCCTCCAGTTCAATTGGAACGATATCTCGCCAATGTCCACACACACACACACATGCATGCATGAATACACACTCACGCACACCTCGGAGCTGTGGCCGGGCTGACTGCCGACTGCTCCCTGCTTTTTCTTATCTGTCACCCCAATTTTCTGCGGGGAGACGGTTGTTTGGGTGCTGCTGTCTCCACTGTCTCGCTTTTACCCCGTGTCTGAATCTGGGTGTATTTCTGTGCATGTTAGTGTGTGTGTGTGTGAGTGTGCATTAACACTGTACGTGTGCAGATGTGTGTATTTTCTTGGATGCTGTTTTTCATGCTTGACAGGTTGTGTTGTTTTTTGCACCACAGCAGATATCCGGATGTGTGTGCACCTATTGTTTATTTGCTCATGTTTTTCTATCTTCAGGAGGACCTTTTCAAGTTTTTGACCTTCAGGACAAAGACTTTTTTACTGAAGAAAGAGGGGCACTTTGTTAGCACGTATAAAAATAGGCTTAATGAATAGAAGGGTAAATGAATCGTTTTTTTTAAAGGTGCCATTAGGAGAATCTGTTACCGGCGACATTAGGACTCTGCTACCCATGAGCACCTGTGGCTACTGTCGTAATGCTGCGTTCCAGTAGCCTCGGAACTGGGAGTGACATCATCTCCGACTTATCGGCGTTCCGGTTGAAGTCAGAAAAAAATATGCAGATCTACCAGGCTATTGTTAGCTGTTGTTAGCTCGGGAGTGGCGAGGTTTCACCGAGTTCCCAGTAGGAAATTCCGACTTCGGGGGACGTTCAGTTGCAGTTTCCTACTCGGAACTTGGAAACTCCTACTTCTGACTACAACTGGAACGCACCAAAAGACCCAAGCCAAAGTGCGTGTTTGTTGTGATGCTAATAAAGCATGAAGCTCGGACCTTCCTCAGAACTCTGCATTGCTTCTTTTTTCAACAACTTACAGGATGCAAAGCCACGAGGTAATGTATCTCTTTCTAGTTACGTAGCGGTAGTTTTTGATGCATGACAACAAGCAATTTTGAAGCTAAGAAAAAGCATTTATAGATAACCTATTTTGATGCTATAAAACTCATCTTAAAGTGTGTATTTCGATCAGGCATATATCTAAAAGTGAGCCTTTTTTGTAATTACTTAGAAACTCCTCAGAGTCTCTTTAATTTATTTTTCGAGCAATTTGTGCCTATACTGACAGGAGAGAATGGCAGTGGATAGACTTGTGAAAGGGAAGAGAAAGGAGGGAAGACACTCAGCAAAGTGGTCACAGATTGGATGTGAACCCGGGCTTGCCCAAGCATGTACATGGGACGTGCATGGTTGCTAACCGATCCGCCAAACCAGCACCCCAGTTAAAGAAGGGAGCCTTAAAGAGCCAACAAAGTATCTCAGACAAGTCTGACAATACTCGTGGATCAGGAGCACTCTATATAAAAACTTTTTTTTTTTTTGAACATTGCAATCTTAACTGTAGCAGGTATCAAAATGAATAAATGAACCAGAGTTAAGCCAAAATATAACCCCTAAGAGAGCTATGAGACTCCATCTTGAGCAGAAAAGATGAACATTTTAAACATGTCCAAAGCATGCTGGAAAACAATGTTGTTCACGATGATACTTTTCTCGCAATGCATCCCTGTCTGGCTTTTGCTCTACTACCTGGCTGTAAACAGATAGCATAGATAGCACATCATAAGGAAGTTGCCCTTAGGCTGTAGTTTGACTTGGAGAGCAGTGATAATACAGCAATCAGGCTGTCACATTGTTAAAGAAGAGCTCTTATTACAAATTTTCAGGCCTTTGTCTTTGATTTTAAGACTCCTATAGAGCAGCTACACACAATTGCCCTCACAGAAAGCTTTGCAGATCTTCAAGACTCATAAGGGCTCACTTTTAAATGCATGAACTTTATTATTTGACACTTTGGCATCGTTTAACACGAGCATCTGACATTGTACCAACATTTGTAAGGTGGAAAAGCAAAATAGTTTTCCTTTAATGTTAGCCAGAACTGACAAAGTAATTAACTCCGCCAAGGAGGTTTTGTTTTTGCTTATGTTTTTCTGTTTGTTAGTTTATTAGAAAGATTACATAAAAAACTACTGGGCGAGATGTTGGTAATGCCTTACTTAAAGAGATTAGATTTTGGTGGTGATCCAGATAACCACAATTAGAGAACAATCATTTTTGCTCAATAACCGTCTAACTAATAATGATATCAACATTATTCCAAGTGCTAGCTGTGGGTTGTCAAGGTCAAGGAATCATATTATGATTGTAACTTTATCTTTGAACTATTGCTTATAGACGTATCAGCAGTATGTGAGCTACCTTGGTGAAGGTTTGCGTTTTCAGAGTTCTTTCGATTTTCACTATATATACCTGCTGACTCCAAATAGTGCTTGATTTGTTAACAATTTAAGTTTTTAACTTGGGACTTTTTGCCTAAAGTTATCTAAATTTGGGTTTTTTGTTAAAATTTCTCTCTGAGGAACATATAATCCCGTTCTATGTGGTAAATGTTTCTGTAATATAAAGATATGAAGGTCAAATCTGAGACTTAACCTGTTCTGATGGCTGTTTTGTTTTTTGCAGTATGCCTGTATGTGTGTTCAATGTTCTTTTCTCTCTGATGTGACAGCGCTTGTCTTTGACCTGTGTAGGTGACATGTGACAGGAAAGTGACAGGACGCCCCCCTCCCTCCCTCTGACTGCCACAGGAGACCCATTTATATCACACACATACCCTCCCACACCAACGTACACATGCACACACACATGTGGCACAGCTGGATCAGGGCTGGGGCACCAACACAAACACACACCCTTCTCCCTTTGGTTTCTCACTAACCTCTTCTCTCCTCATTGTCCTGATCTCATTTGTGTGGATCATGTCACAGGCGTGTTATTGTTTGTTTGTTGTTCCTTTATTGTGTGGGTTACCGTGTGTCACTGAGCTGTGCCAGATCTCTGCTTGACTTCTCGGACTCACCGCTCCTTTTGCTCTGTGATCTGACCTTACAGTGCTGCCACTCTTCATTATCCTACATGGCTGTGTGTTTGTGTGCGTGTGTGTGAGTAAATAGAGCGGCGTGCGTAGGTTAAGTTGTAGATCCTTTGCTGTCACAGTGGAAATGTCAGGCCGTTGCTCCGGTTAGCGTGGGGCTCGTCAGTAAGAGCCCACTTGTTCTGCTCTGCTAACTCCTCTAATGAAAACAATCAGAAAGAAAAGGGTTTGTGTGAGAGTGTGTGTTAGTGTGAGTCTTTGTGTGTGCAGATTCATTTCCTTTGGTGGTCGTAGATATTGAAATATAGAAGTGGAAATGGCTGCTCGGAGGTTCAGAAGATGTGGATCCTCATCAGCAGAATGTGTTTCAAAAGCTACATTTATATTCTGTGAGGCTCGTGCAGAATATGGAATTATAAAATGGGTTTCACTAACAACTAACTAAATAACTATTCAAGATTTACATTCCTTAATTATGAATAACACATATTAAAAATACAAATGAAGATACTCTTATTCTACCTCATTTTTTTACGATTTTCGTTTTTAGAGCTTTTGGTCACCCTCCATGTTGATGAGCAAGTTTTGTAAATTTCAAACCAATGAAATCGTTTTCTGTTTTGTGTATGTATTTCTGAACTCTTTATCATCTGTATCAATACTGATATTTTGTGTCACGAAGTCTCTACTTGTTAAAATGGACAAATTTCTTTAATGTTTACAGTCTATGTGTGCTAGAAACATATGTGAAGAGAGATAAACGTCATTTTTGTCTTTAATAAATGATTCTTTTGATTTCTAAATTTGGACATTCAGTGATGATAAGATAAAACGTCATAGTACATTGTACATTTTGCAAATATTACAGACATTTATGGGATTTTTATGGCCAATTTGTGTGGTCAGGATATTAGCTATAAAGATTTTCATATCTGCCAATACAGATGTATTTTAGGCAAATATCTGCCAATACTGATAGTGGTCTGATAATATTGTGCATCCCTCCAAAAAATCAGTAGAAATGTAATGTAGGAGTCTTTTTTCATTTCCTGAAAAGTAACAATTGATGATTTGTCAGCTTGGAATCGCACAGTGTGTCACCAGGTTAAGACAAGAGCAAGAAATAAAGTGAGGGAGAGAGTAGGTGGAGAAAGTTTGGGAGATATGGTTTTGGCAAGAATACACTTGACAATATGTCATAGTATATTTGAATAGTATGACCAGGAAAATGCAAACAAATATCTTCACAATAAAGCTTTTTTTAAGCTATGGTCTTAATATCACATAAATTATCCTGGCTGGGCCAAAATCTCTTATCTCCAATATCACTACTTTACAGGAAGTTAAATCTAATGCTACTTTACTACCAAGTGACCAAATCTCAGTACAACTGTGTTCATTGTTTCAAAAGATATAAAACCCACCCACCAACATGAAAGGTGGCCAAGGCAATGTTTTATTGATAAGAGGCTTTGGCTTGATGATGACAGTATATTAGTTTAGTTTATTTTTGCCTTAACCAAGCAGCCCTAACTGTAATACAGTCATTCATTTAATCATTGCATGGATAACTACTCTCACTTTAATGACAAAGAATGCATCTTTTGAGTTAATGAAAGTAAAACTACAGCACTGTAAGGTACGTATCTGCTTGTATGGAATCTGTTTTTGTCCTTTATTAAAGGATTAAATGTGTTATAGGAATCAGTCCCTGCACCTTTTATGACTTAACAGGTCTAGTAAACGTACATATACAGTTGTGCCCAAAAGTTTACACCCCCCAGCAGAATTTCTGATTTTTTGGCCTTTTCTCAGAAAATATTAATGATAACACAAAAACCTTTCTGTCACTCATGGTTATTGGTTGGGTGAAGACATTTATTGAAAAAACGATTAGTTTACTCTTTTTAAATCATAATGACAACAGAAACTTCAAAAATGACCCTGTTCAAAAGTTTACATCCCCTGGCAGTTTTGGCCTGATAACATGCACAAAATTTGACGAAAATGGGTTTGAATGTCTACTAAAGGTAACCATCCTCACCCGTGATCTATTAGCTTGTATTCACAGCGTGTGTTTCAAAGCTCAGTTTCTGAGCTCCTGACAGACATGTACATCTTTCACTCAATGCTGCGTTGAAATTTCTGTGTCATGGGTAAAGCAAAAGAATTGTCAAAGGATCTGCGAGAAAAGTTAATCCAACTGTATAAAACAGGAAAAGAATTAAAAAAGATATCTAAGTAACTGAGGATGCCAAGAAGCACTGTTAAAACTCTAATTAAGAAGTGGAGAGAGAGGGATTCTGTTGAAACCAAACCACGGTCAGGCAGACAAACAAAAATTTCAGCTCCAACTGCAAGGACAATTGTTAGAGATGCAAAGAAAAACCCTCAAATAACTTCAGCTGAAATACAGGACTCTCTGAAAGATATTGGGGTGGATGTTTCAAGATCCACAATAAGGAGACTCTTGAAGAAACATGGGCTGCATGGTCGGGTCACCAGGAGAAAGCCATTTCTACGCAAATGCCACAAAATATCCCGCTTACAATCCAAACAGCACAGAGACAAGCCTCAAAACTTCTGGAACAAAGTCATTTGGAGTTATGAGACCAAAATTGAACTTTTTAGCCACAACCATAAACGCTACATTTGGAGAGGAGTCAACAAGGCCCATGATGAAAGGTACACCATTCCTACTGTGAAACACGGAGGTGGATCACTGATGTTTTGGGGATGCGTGAGCTACAAAGGCTCAGGAAAATTGTCAAAATTGATGGAAGGATGAATGAAGCATGTTATCAGAAAATACTGGAGTAAAATTTACAGTCATAGGCCCAGAAGCTGCGCATGGGACGTTCTTGGACGTTCCAACATGACAATGATCCAAAACACAAAGCCAAATCAACCTGCCATTGGCTACAGCAGAATAAAGTGAAGGTTTTAAAGTGGCCATCTCAGTCTCCTGACCTCAATATCATTGAGCCACTCTGGGGAGATCTCAAATGTGCAGCAAATACAAGACAACCAAAGAATTTACAGGAGCTGGAGGCTTTTTGCCAAGAGGAATGGGCAGTTTTACCATATGAGAAAATAAAGACCCTCATCCACAACTACCACAAAAGACTTCAAGCTGTTATTGATGTTAAATGGGGAAATACAAGGTATTAAAAACAGGGGGTGTAAACTTTTGAACAGGGTCAATATTGAAGTTTCTGTTGTCATTATGATTTAAAAAGAGTAAACTTATCTTTTTTTTTCAATAAATGTCTTCACCCAACCACTAACCATGAGTGACAGAAAGGTTTTTGTGTTATCATTCATATTTTCTGAGAAAAGGCCAAAAAATCAGAAATTCTGATGGGGGGTGTAAACTTTTGGGCACAACTGTATATATTTTAA
This sequence comes from Scarus forsteni, assembly GCA_036419115.1. Lineage (NCBI taxonomy): Eukaryota > Metazoa > Chordata > Actinopteri > Labriformes > Labridae > Scarus > Scarus forsteni. The sequence goes on from JAZDUH010000443.1 coordinate 10,346,535, forward strand.
CTTATCTTCCAGGGTAGGAGGGTCGACGCAGTGATTCAAGTCCACGTATAGTATGCTTTTGGTAATTAATTAATTAATTAATTAACAGTAATAATGATATGTTTGGGGTGCTGGTTTGGCAGAGTGGTTAGCAACCAGGCACCCCATGTACTTGCTTCTGCCGGTCCAGGTTCGAATCCCACCTGTGACCAGTTTGCAGAGTGTCTTCCCCTACTCTTTCTCCCCCTTTCACAAGCCTATCCACTGTCTCTCTCCTATCAATAAAGGCATAAAATGCCCAAAAAATACATTTAAATAATGATATGTTTAAAATACTGATTACCGTTTGTTAGACCATGATGCTTTGCAGGACACCTGTGGGGTGGAGAGGCCACCGTAAGTCGTAAAAACTAAAAATTAATTCAAGATTTGACATAAAGAGTGAGTCAGTCTGTGACCCCATTATGATTACGCTGAGCTGTTGGATTTATGAGCTATACTGCATTTATTATATATGTGACCACAAAAATGCTGCTCTATCAAAGCTGTGCTCCCCCCTTTGTTGTTGTTGTTTGATTTATTTTTCTGTTTTGTCTGTTTTTGTATGTGAGTGTGCACACATTTAACTGTCTTATAAAAGTTAAGGAATTAACGTAAATGAAGAATTACCAAAAAAAATTAAGAATTAAAATAATTGTAGTTTCATTAACAATGAACTGATGAATGAATTCACTCTGACCAAAATCCTCATCATAGAAAATCATCAGAAGCTGAAAAACAGTGAAATTTGTGGTTTTACTGAACTCCCCCACGTCTATAAATCAACACTTGACTATGCCGAACATGTATAATCTCAGTGGACATTAATCTGCCTCTATAGCCGCAAAGCTCAGAGAAAACGCCCACCATTGACCCCAGCTGACTGTTTATTATTCTTAGAAGAAATCAAGTCTAAGCACACGGGAGAGCAGGCAGTGGGTGTCCTAGTTATTACTGTCAATACCGCCCATTTACAGCCAAAGCTGCTCTATTATTAGCCTGCACCGGACTGTCATCAGGTACCTTCAAAGCATGCTAAATAAATCACACACAACTGTTTTTGTGCTCTGTGGAGTGCTGTGCTGTGATCTGCACGGTCTGCTTCATGTTTACCAGCACACAGGAAAATAATGGAAGTTTCCCCCGCTCTGTTTTCGGTGCTCTGCCCTGTGTTTCGCTTTTTTCCAGATTCAGGATGACAGATTGACGTATGAGGCTGGGGGGTGTGGGATTAATGTATTTTCCTTTAAGTTTTAGTCAGACGGGCTCTGTGTGTTTTTAATGTAAGGATAGAGGTGCTTTTGGAGGGAGGCTGGTTTTCACTCATCACCACTTATTACAGCGTCAATAGTCCGTGATGGAGTGGAATATCTGTGTCTGAGAGGGGTGGTTATTGTAAAGTAAATCTATTATTAAAAACCCATCAATATGGTTTCAGTGGAGACACCACTGGTCATTTATCAACATATTTCAACATACAGCTATAAAAAGAGTTTGAAAGAAAAAAGGATACACTTCATGTTGCAGTAGTTGAGCAGCCCAGGGGCCACATGTGACCGTCCTCAGCCCAACACTCAGTTTAATTTTTCTAAAAGTGTTAAAACATAGATGACAATTGGACGTATGTTTCAGGCTAATTTGCCGTTACAGTACTTTGCACATAGACAGAAGGCATTACAACGTTTACATGGCGACATTCCTGTGATAATTTTCCAGAGCTGGTAAATGTTCTAAGATTGGCAAGAAACTTGCAATTATGACTGACTGAAAGGGCATCAATCAGTCATTCAATCTTTATTTGATTAACAGCAGTTATTAATATGCTATCTCAAGGCACTTTACAATGGAGCAGGCGGAAGCAACACTCCTCATTTTATAGATACACGCATGTCCACAAATACATATAAATATATTTGAATACGCATACATACATCCAAACATGTATCAATCCATCCAGAGAAAAAGGGACTAAAAAAATAATTTATGACAACAAACCATCATAAATCTGTCAACACCACATTTGTATCTGCAGAATATACAAAGGTTCATCTAATAAACTATTATTTGTATAGCACCATATTTGTCTCTGTTGAATATAAATTTATTAAAGGTAAGTCCCTTGAGATGTGGAATCTCATTTTCTAGAGGGTCCTCATGTCTATATGGTTGTAAGGAAAGTAATTATTCAGATGTAATTAATACAACCATGAATAGAGATGACTCTAATGTCAACTTTAACATCTATAATGAATATAATCTGGAGAGGAATAATGTTTATTAATTTAGCAGCATTGAACTGAACTGCCATTAAAACTTGACTTAACTGGTCTAAAAGTATGAATTTATCTGTGTATAAATTGATCTATGCCATCAGTGAATGTCTTTTATAAAGCTTTGCTAAATCAAATAATAATCCAATACAATATACGTATAAAAGTAAATATATTACATCTTCAATATCAGTAGTAAAAAAAGATCCACTCCTCTAAAGGTATTTTTTTTTTTTTCATTTTATTTTAGTTAGCCAGTTCAGCCTTCAACCGACGGGACTGGTTAATTGGGTCTTGGTTGATTTGTTGTAAAATGAGTAACTGGCACTAAATTGTTTGGATTCAGATTTTTACCCAGGACTCTGAAGCAGAATGTTATTTGTTGTGAATGTCCCAAGGGTGAGGGAAAGAATCTCTGCTCGAGCTATCTATCCCATACAGATGAGGAGTGGTGAGGTATCAATGCTTTTAATTAAATCCCTGAAACATCAGGCCAGGTTTGCTCTTTAATTAAAAATTAGGAAATAAAAAGTGAGGGTAAGTTTAACTAAAGGTTACTTGGTTACATTAAAAACAGCAACAAACCAAAATTAAAGTGACATGACTTAATGTACACATCTTCATGATAAAATTGATATTCTAGATCTATACAGCTAAATAAGTGCAGAATAAATCATCAGAAACCATCAAAATGTGTCCACTCTACTGATTTGTGAAATCAAATTCAAAAACGTGGACCTGCAGGTCTGTAATCACATGAGTTCTTCCAATGCATCAGCATCACGTCTTTACAAACACACAAACCAAACCACACTAAATCCTAATCAGATATTTGCATTTACATAATTTAGGATTAATATAACAGGATTAAGATTAACATGCTCAAGACGTCCTCTGCTGAATTAAATCATTCATCTTATAAATGCAGGACGGTTTGTGTGTCTGTGTGTGGGTATGTGTTTCTATATTTCCTTGTCGTCATCCAGTTCTCTGCAGAAAACATAAATGATTTTTCATGTTGAGCTGAAACACAAGGGAGTCTCTGTTCAGGGGTTCTCAAATTGAATTTACAATTTCTCGTATGTCTGATGACAGTAATTTGTGGTAATTTGTTTGGTTAGGATTATGGTTAGCACTGTGATTGAGATAATTCATCTGTAATTACTAGATGTGATCCCAGAGCACAAACCTCCACAACAGCATTTACAGCATTGCCAGGCAAGTTATTATCAGATATGTGGAACATTGTCCTGTTAACATGTCCTTACAGAAAGTATTGAAACCACATCCAGAGTTGGATCACCACCAAATTTGAATCCCTTCTCCATTGAACCATGAACAACATTCCTTGTAAATGTCACTAGAATCCACTGAGAACTTACTGAGTTATAACTGAGAATGTGGAAGATTGCACTATCTCGCAATGTTCATAAATTGTTTAAGATATTCTTGATGTACATCTGTGCTCTGTGTTGTCAAAATTGGCTTTACACTGTTTTTTTTTAAGTCCACACCGGGTTTTCACTGACTTTGTAAAGTAATAACTGGGTTTTCACTGGTATTGTGTAATAACTAGGGTTACACTGGTTTTGTTAAGTGATAAGTGGGTTTTTATTGGTTTTCTAAAATGATCCATGGGTTTGCACTAGTTTTGTTAAAGAGACTCTGAGGAGTTTTGAAGTAATTACAAAAAAGTCTCACTTTTGGATATATGTCTGATCGAAATACACACTTTAAGATGAGTTTTATAGCATCAAAATAGGTTATCTATAAATGCTATTCCTTAGCCTTCCAGTCGGGTTCAACAGGGCTAGGCTGGCCTGGATACTCAACTTCTGGATCAAGACAATTAAAACTAGAGCAAATTTATATTTTTTTAGTATGTATATTACACGTCTCAGAGCACCGGGCTGTAAGTAGCGATATATAGCCGGCTACAAAACTACGATGCTAACTTTTCCAAAAATCGCTTGTTGTCACACATCAAAAACTACCGCTATGTAACTAGAAAGAGATACATTACCTCGTGGCTTTGCATCCTGTAAATTGTTGAAAAAGAAGTTGCAAAGCAATGCAGAGTTCTGAGGAAGGTCCGAAATGCATTTATCACAACAAACACACGCTTTGGCTTCGGTCACGTCTTTGGTCCGTTCCAGTTGTAGTCAGAAGTAGGAATTTCCGGTTTCGGAGTAGGAAACTGCAATGGAACATTCCCCAAAGTCTGAATTTCCTACTGGGAGCTTTGTGAAACCTCGTCACCCCTGAGGAAGATGGATGCCCCCAGTGTGAACAGTTATTTAGCTCTTGTAATAATCAATTTATTTGCACTTCTGACTGGGGTGTGTTGCTCTAGATCAGCTGTATACATAGTATTGTTAGGCTTATATTTACAAAAATGCTGCCATAGTGATAATCACATTCTTCATGTGATATTTGTGAACAACAACGCAGGGCGTGCTAACAACAGCTAACAATAGCCTGGTAGATCAGCATGTTTTTTTCCGACTTCAACTGAAACGCCAATAAGTCGGAGATGATGTCACTCCCATTTCCGAGGTTACTGGAACGCAGCATTATGACAGTCGACGCACGTGCTCATGGGTAGCAGAGTCTTTTTTTCGCTGGTAATAGATTCTCCTCATAGCACCTTTAAGTGATAAGTGGGTTTTTATTGGTTTTGTAAAGTGATACATGGGTTTTTCAGTGGTTGGTGTAATGATGACTAGGTTTGCACTAGTTTGTAAAGTTATACTTGGGTCTTCATTGCTTTTGTAAACCTTTACTGGTATTTAGTAATGACAACTGTGTTTAAACTGGTTTTGTTAAGTGATAAGTGGGTTTTTATTGGTTTTGTACAGCCCACGCTGGGTTTTCTCCGGTTTTGTTAAATTATAACTAGGTCTGTGCTGGTTATGTGAAGTTGTAACTGGGTCTTCACTGGTTTTGTTAAGTGATAATTGAGTTTTGTGAAGGGATAAGTGGGTTTTCACTGGTTCTAGAAAACCAAACGTGGGACAACTGACCTGAGAATGTTGTTTAATTCTATTCATAACTTTGTGAGGTTAATATTTTAAGAATCTAACAACTGCCAGCAAAAAAATAACCTTCTGTTGGGAGTTATAGGAAGCTGATATTTTACAGTGATTGCCTTATAATGATGAAGACTGTTGATTATGAAATTTATACATACAAAATCTTAAACAGATAATTGTGATGCTAAAAAAAATGTTCAACATATTCCTTTTATCTCAATAGTAACGTTTCAATACAGTGTTATGAGTGCCTCTATAATAGAATTTTAATGTATTTCAGTCTAAGTCTGGTCTTTGTAATGGTTCTTTATCTTGGCTGCTTTGACACATATTGTAACTGAACTAGGATCTGTGTAATTGTTGCACTTTTATCATCCCTGTCAAGCTTATCAGACTTAAATAGTTGAAATACTGTTGCAGAGATATACTAAATCACACCAAGACAGTAACCAAGAAACAAATGCAATTATTTTAAAATGCATTTATAGAACCTGATTTTAAGGGAGCTAAATGTTTACAAATCTGTATTTTACACCAAAAAATGTACGAATTCTGCAATTAACTGCAGATTACAGGATAAAATGCAAAGTCCTTCCCTATTTGTACCCTTTTCTTTGGCTCTGCCTTAAGATCCAATTATGAGACAGTGGCGCTGGCGCCAAGATGCGGGCAAGGTAATGCACTGACTTTCACTTCCGGACACAGGGTTTTCCCGCTCCGCATTTTGAGCCCTGTTAAGCCTTCGGGGAGTCAGGCTGATCTGACAAACTACGATTACATCCATGTTATAAAGTAAGGGCTCGGTGGAGTGAGGAGCACAGAAGAGTCTAAAAAATTACATATTTCAAAAACTACTCAGAAAATCTACAAATTACTCATAAAAGTACCAATTACAGTAACCATATTTGTAATTCACATTAAATAGATATAGGTAGAAGGTAAAACATCCCCCGGAATGCTCTCTTTTCTTTAGTTAAAGACAGTGTCATGATCTAGGGTATAAATAAGACACTAAATGACAAGTTTAAGGAATCTCAAACAGTTAATCATCTTAGAAATGCTCCTCCTAAAGTTTGTTGTGATGGACAAGTGGAAAATAGAGATCCAGTCCGTCTGGTTATTTTTGTATTGTAATTTTAATGCATTTTTCTTGTTCTGTAAAACACATTGAATTACCTTGTGTACGAACTGTGCTCTACAAACAAACTTTCTGTGCCCTTGGTGTGACAGGAAGCATCTTACTTAGAAGTTAATGATCAGTGGGCTTCATGTTCATGCCTTGCTTATAATACTTCCATGAGTAAGAGAACCACACACACTGCTCCAGCTCTTCTTCTTGATCCATCACTTTACTCTCAGGGTAAATAAAACATATGGAAAAAAGTGTCAGCTTTTTTGTCACTGGATGTCAGGTGGCATTGTCAGTTTTGGTTTAGATAATCGTTTTATTTATCCAAGTACATATACAGTATATTTTAATGTTTTGACTGAGTGATAAGTTTGTTGTAGTCTTTTTCTTTTTGTAGTTAATCAATCACTAAATCAATGAATACATAAACTTTTATTTGCACAGCACCAGTTCATGACAAGTGTTATCGCAAAGCACTTTACAATCAAGCAGGCTGAAGCCATACTCCTCATTATTATATATTTGTATATACACATACGTACAGCCAGAGAAGTAACCTTGCAGGCAGAGACAATAGGGCTAAAAATGAAAATTTAGGATAGAGATCAACCCATGGATGCTCAGATCATGAATCTGTCCTCTTCTTGGAGAAATCATTCAATGGGAATGATTTCTTCGTTGATAAAAAACTCAATGGTCTCTTCCTCCCAGTCGTCCACATTGCTGTCCAGCTCATCAGTGTCCACTCCTCCTCTGAGCTCCAGGCGGATGCTCTTCTGTTCTTGGTAAAACTGCAGCGCTGCTTCCCTGTAACGACGGTACTCCTCCATCATGGCCCTGCGCTTGTCCACCAGCTCCTTGGAAGCCTTGGATTGGCTGAGACGATCCTTCTGCTCAAAGATCTTGGAGTACTTCTTCAGATCCTTTTTGATCATCCCCTTGAGATATAGCATCTCAAGGGGCCTCAAGTCTTATGGTTGTATAGATAGTTACCATAGATGTATAGTGAGTATGATCATGGATAGAGACACCAATCTAAAATTAACATTAACATCCATAATGAATATAACTGATGCTGTTGATAAAAAATAAATAAATAATAAACATCTTGCTGAACTGGCATTAAAACGGGTTCAACCTGGGCAGCAGCAGCTCAGTCTGTTTCCAATCCTGACCGAATCATGTTTGGAAGTTGGTTTGGTAGCTGGTGAGGTGCCAGCTAAAACTGCTCTGAAGAACTTCTTCAGGAGCAGCAAGCAATCACTCTGACATCTCTTTATTAGTGCATGATCGTAGGACTTGTTTGTGCATGTGTGTTTCAGTCTATTTGTGTGTAGCATGTCTTAAGGACAGAGAATTTAAATTTGAATTTCCCTTGAGGAATTACTAAAGTTTGTGTTCTTCTTCTTGTCTAAAGATAGGAATTTATGTTCATAATGAAGTTTCTGTTGGTCCTAATATTATTGTCATCTTCAAAACCAATTTAACACCATTACCGTTAGAAATGTGTATGATTTGGTACTTTATGAAAACATTTTGTGACCTTAAATTAGCACCAAAGCAATTAACTTATGTTATGACAAAATCACTCACTTGTAAACATAGTTGCTAGGGATGCCTGATAGTCTTTTACTGCTGAAATCTGATATGCCGATATTTTCTAATTCATGATTTCTGATGCCGATGCCGATGCCGATGCCAATGCCGATTTTCTTGGCCAAGAGCCCAAACTCTGGACTTAACAAAAATGGTCTTGTTTCTTTTAGTGTTCCAGTATATTTTGCCAGGAACAAATGTGAAACAAGAACAACAGCATTTCACTCCTATAAACATGAAAGCCTTGATTTTTAATGGTACCCATGTGGAGATGAGAAGGTGCAGCAATATTTCACATTTTTGTAATTTGCAGATATTCCAGCTGATGTATGGCCAACATGTGTGGCCGATAAATCAGATGTAAAGACCTGCAAAAATGTCAAAACTAGCCAGTATGATACTTAAATTTTCAGCCTTATATTGGCCCATATTGATATCAAACTGATAATATCATGCACCCCTAATAATTGCTAGATACACTATGAAACACATGATAACATTAACAAATATTCCATGATGGATATTTTATATTTATGTATATTAAAACAGAGGAGAAGGCGAGGCAGAGGCAGGCAGTAAAAACATGCTGAATGGATGTGTGGAGCTGCTCTCCACATATGTCAGTCCTGATCTAAGCCACACCTGCTGCTAACCGCGACTTAGCCGAGAGAGAGAGAGGGAGAAAGGCAGCACACAGCGCTGTGCTCCAGCCTGTGCACTCACAAGCTGAGCAGTCAGCAGAGCGAGCGGACGCCGTCTCGCTGCTGCCTTTTTCTTTTTTCCTTCCATCTATCCGTCTCTTTTTCCTGCTCTGGTTCCGCCAAAGCTCCCTTCTGACATCCTGAAGCGTTGGTGTAATTAACAGCTCTGTGGGAGAGTGACTGCTCTCCTTATTAGAAGAACGTTTGCCGGCTCTGACGCTCACTCAGCACTGGGAATGAATGGACGGGAGCACTCGCTCTGCCACCAGGCAACTGGGGATTCCTCTGAGTGAGAGGTGGCTTTTCAGATCTCCTGTCCTGGACTTTGCAGAGTGGATAATCTCATTTCAGTTTGGACTAATTTCTTTTTCACTGAACACTCTAAGGGGGATTTAATCTTTCCTTCATGATGTAAAGAGCTGAGGTTGTTTGGATCTTGAAAACAGGTGGCATTCGTGGGTTTTATCCCTCCTGCTGCATGCTGGGGAAGCTCAGCGCAGACCCCCCACTGAGATCCAGCAGGAGCAGCCAAGACCGGACACATAACACACATAGCTTCAATCAAGCAGAGGATCAGGTGCAAACTACACGTCTGTTTCATCAGCCTGCTGTCACCTTCACACTCGCAGAAATAGCTGGATGTTACCTGGACGAGTCTTGCTGAGCGGCGGCAGGTTTGACATCTCAATGTTAGACTGAAGAAGATGCCAGCCCTCCTTGTGTCCTCCAAGATGAAGTCAGGACTCCCCAAGCCCAAACCGGTGCACAGCGCCCTGCCGATCCCCCAGACACACGCCAGGCCAACGGCTCTGGCCCTGACACCGGCGCCGACCAAGACCAGCATCCCTCTGCCGGGTCAGCCAGCAGGTTCAGGATCCCCGAGAAGAGTCACACCTCGGTCTGGAACCCCTCAGGTCAGGATGTCAAAGTGTCACCTTAATCCCTGTCACCTAATTGGTTTCCTCACTGACCCTCCAGCTACAGTTCACTTCTTATTGTGGCTGTGTCAGAAGATCATTCAAGTCCAACTGATTTACTTTAGAGACAGCATGGCCTTGTTTTACATCAAACAAGGCCAGGTGATGTCAAATAGTTGATTTTATTCAGCTAAGTGCCCTATGACCTCAGTCTGCAGTAGTTTTATAACAGCCAACTTGTGTTAATCTTATTGACTAATAATATTTTCAACCTTTTTCCTCTGATGACAACTAGACAGTAACTATTTAAAACAAGTGCACATGAGCAAAAACTAAACAGACATTTTCATCAGCAAATTAAAACTAGACTAATATGTTTGACAGAGACTTAATCCAATCAGACCTCATTTGGTCATGCAGAAAGTAGAGACAAGTTAAGAATATATCCAATCACAGCTACTTTGGTTGTGTGGAAAGGTTGGATGAGTTAAGAGGGACATCCAATCACAGCTGCTTTAGTTTGGTGGTGGTGGGATAAGTTGTGGAGTGATCCAGTCAAAGCTGCTCTCTTTATGAATTGATACGTTAACGTAGAACAGGTTCACTGTTTATTGTCTGTTCTGATATTGTAACTGAGATGCTCTGTCAGGTTGCCTAAATAAAGGTGACTGCATTTCACACAAAAGTTCAATTTGTTTATCTTCACATATGCATTCACACTATTAGCATTTAATAAAGGGTTATTAGATGTTTCATTTTATCCAAGTGGAAAACATCACTTCAGAAATTCAGGGAAACATAAAAATGCCTTACCCTTTACACTTAATATTTTAGTCGACTAAACTTTTCGTCGATTTCGTCAACTAAAATGTTATGAAATTTCATGAACTAAAACTAGACGAAAATTAAAGCAATTTAAAAGACTAAAATACAACTAAAGCAAGAGATGTTTTGGAATTAGATATTAACTAAAACTAAATGAAAAGTGCTGTCAAATTTAAGTCAAGGGCCGCCTGTAGTGCTGGTGCCTCACAGCAAGAAGGTTGCTGGTTTGACCCTTGGTTAAGGTAATCTCCCTTAAGGAGTTTACATTTTCTCTACGGGGCATTTTGTAGGTTTTGGTGGGAGTTTGTGGGTCTCCCTCAAGTAGTTCAAAAACATGGTCCTCATGGTAATTAGTGACTCTAAGTCGTTTGTGGGTGAGTATTTGTGTGTGTGTGTGTGTGTGTGTGTGTGTGTGGATAGTTGTCTGTCTCCGTAGGGTGGAGCCTATCCCAGCTGTCATTGGGCAAGAGGCGGTCGCCAGTCAATCGGGGGGCTGCATAGAGAGACTGACAACCATTCGCGCTCACACTCATACGTAAGGGCAATTTAGAGTCACCGATTGGCCTAATGAGCATGTTTTTGGTCTGTGGGAGGAAGCCAGAGTGAACCCACGCATGCACGTGAAGAACATGCAACTTCACACAGAAAGGCCCCTGTCTGACCCTGGAATCGAACCAGGAACCCTCTTGCTGTGAGGCACGTGCACTACCTGCTGCACCACTGTGCCGCCCATTATGTTCCATGTACAAGCTTTTAAATAGATAGATAGATAGATAGATAGATAGATAGATAGATAGATAGATAGATAGATAGATAGATAGATAGATAGATAGATAGATAGATAGATAGATTATTAATATATTCAAATATGTGATTTTATTGCAAACAAAATTTCTTTGCTTTGCCTTTTTCGTGAATAGAAACTTCTTTAAAACTTTTAAAACAGTCTCAATCTAAAACATGTAATTATATTTTGGAGTGTACAAAATGTTGATTTGTTTAAAGAGCTCAATTTTATTAATTAAGCAGATTTGTTTTTGCTTAAGCTTGGCTTATTGTGTCGGATTTAAAGTTCTAAGTGTCAATACTCCTTGCCTAAACAGAGTTTCTGTTGTTGCCAATATATAAGCATTAGCATCCAAATGTTTGCCTTCATCCTGTTAACAATCTAATCAGTATAATTGAGAATAATGATGAATTTATGAATGGAAAGACTCAAGGCTGTTTCATCTAGCTTAATAATTATTTAATTGTGTTGAAGCAGCAGCATCATTGAATATGATTTTGTCAGTTTGCTTCTTTGCTTTCTGTCTCCCCAGCCGCAGGGGCTCTTTGAATCTAAATATTATTTTGTTAATTAATACACACATTCCCAGGCTGACCATACTCTCTCTGGCTGCATCTAGCACAACAGAAGCACAGGAGCCAAACCGAGCGAGTTCCTGGAAGGAGATAGCAGGCTGGCAGCGTATCAGGATATCAGGGTGCCTGTTTTGCTGTGTTTGTGAAATATTGGCTGCGCTTAGCAACCCCGCACAAACGTCTGCAACGGCGAGTGAGAGAGGGATCGCTCCAACGCCATGTAAGGCAGTGAAAGGGGAGGAGGTGTTTCTGTGAGTGTGGGTGTATGTGTGCAGGAGCAAGCCCAGCAAGTGCACGCTTGGCATCCTGTCTTTGCAGTACGAGCGTGACTCCGGGCCAGCCACTGAGGCCTCTGGCATGCCAGGATTGTTTAAGGAGATGTGGATGCAGCTATATGATGATGATGATGCTGTTGATTGCGTGAGGCAGAGAATACAGTAACCCAGAAGCCCTTTGGACACGGCACACGTCCGCCGCTGGTGTCGTTTGTTTTGTGGCTAATCACGTTTTCTCGCTGACCTACTTTCTGTGACTTTCTCCCTCTCTCCCCTCTGTCCCCCTTCCTCTCCCTCGCTCCATCCCCATGGTGCTGATGTAGCAGCCGTCTTCACCCCAGGCTGGTTAACCCTCGGCTGGCCTGGCCAACTGCAGTGCTGTAAATACTGCAGTCATGCACTCTCTGCCTCTGGAAGTGTGTTTGTGGCACTTTTATAGGTGTTTTCTGGATGCTGATGCAGGGGAAACACCAGACAGCTGCTGCTTTTATGGTGCTGAGAATTTCCCAGGCTGCCTTTTTCACTCGGTTTTGTTTCTTTTTTTATGTGGGACAGAAAAAGTGTCTTATCAACACAGAGCTTCGTGAAATTACTTCAATAAATCATCAGTATTTAGACATTTACACATACTTCTTTTGATTAAGTTGATATGTTATTAACCTTTACTGTGCAGCTGGATCCTCCTGATTCATCTTGACAAGCTCTACTCTGCCATGATAGTGAGAGTCCCAAAGTGGCACTGCCCAATCAGAGTGCATTAGAGCAGGAAGAGGCGGGGCGGCAGGAGGTAGACGGAGCTCATACAGAGTTTAGCATCGATGCTACAGCGTCAGTAGCAGTTTTATTGCTGAAGTTGCAGCCACAGTGAAAATGCCTTTAGGGTTAAAAAAAAAGCAAAGAGCACATCTAAAGAGGATCTGCGTCCACAAGATGTAGGCAAAAAAATTAGCTGAAAACAATTAGAGTATTGGCACATATTGGCCTAAAAAGTTGAATATTGGTATCAACAAATATTGAATATTTGGTCATATTCACAGACGATACATCAGCCACAGCAGAGAGAAAACTATTGAAAGAGAACTGATGCTTAAAGATGCTATGAGGAGTTTCTAAATAATTACAAAAAAGTCTCACTTTTAGATAAATGCCTGATCGAAATACACACTTTAAGATGAGTTTTATAGCACCAAAATAGGTTATCTATAAATGCTATTCCTTAGCTTTGTGGTCGGGTTGGACAGGGCTGGACTGGCCTGGATACTTAACTTCAGGAACAAGACAATTAAAACTAGAGCAAATTTATATTATTCTGACACGTCTTAGAGCCCCGGGCTGAAAGTAGCGATATATAGCCGGCTACAAAACTACGATTCTAAGTTTTCCAAAAATTGCTTGTTGTCACGCATCAAAAACTACCGCTACGTAACTAGAAAGAGATACATTACCTCGTGGCTTTGCATCCTGTAAGTTGTTGAAAAAAGAAGTTGTAAAGCAATGCAGAGTTCTGAGGAAGGTCCGAGCTTCATGTCTTTATGTCACCGGAAATATATTCTCCTCATAGCACCTTAACTCAGCTATGATTTAATTTATGCCCATCAGGTGCAGGCCATAGCTGAAATTTATGTCAGAGAATCAGGTTAAAGTTGAAATTTCAGAATCCTATGTGAATTTTCTGCTCACCCTCATGCTGAGCAACACTCTGGAGCACTTTTGATGTAGGAGCACCTGATTGCCAAATGCAGCTGGAGGTCCGGGGAGCCAGAGCATAACAAACCTGCGGAAGTATGCTACAGCTTAAATGAAGAAAAAAAATTAAAAAAAGTCCACAAAAGCGTGCCTATTTTTCCTCCATACTGCAATGGTAGTGTAAATCAAGTGTTCTGGTGGAGTTTTTATAATTAATTAAAGCGAGGTCATTTAGTACATTTTTTCGAGCCTAAACAGTGCTATAGCGTACTTCAGTGCTGTCTGGCGCTCCTGCACTCGCTCCCGTCTGGACTGCCAGCTGCATTTGAGACATCAAAAAAGTGCTCCAGAGTGTTGCTCAGCATGAGGGTGAGTAGAAAATTAAGGCATATCATTCTTTGGGTGTAATATTCCTTTAAGATGCTCATCGAGATAAGACTTGAGGATGTTTAGAGTGCAACTTAAAGGTGTAGTCAGCGATGTGGGAGAAAACGAGTGGAGAGGTTGTTGATAAATGGATTTAGAACCACTTCTCCCTTCATACCTCACCCCTGGCTCCACCCCCGAAAGCTGATGGACATGCATCGTCAGGGAAACGGCCGTAGAAACTGCATAGCTGACCAACATAGCTAGGGTAACCTTGACTCGTCAGACAATAGTAGCCACAACTCGACTTCCATTATTGAAAACATCACAACAACAGTACATTCTGGCAGATTAGACAATAAGATGAATGCCTGAAGGCTGTTACTGTTATGTGAAGCACCACAAAGCTAATGTTGCTTACCTGTCCAGCACGAAGACGACGACATCCATGTCCGTTTTCAGGTCTTTCAATTTGCAGAGTTCCCTCCACCGCTGGTAAGCAACACCAATGTTGACCGGGGTCTTCGCTCTTTCATAGTCATAACCCTTCTTTTTCACTCTTCACTCCTCTGACCTTTTTATTTTGGGCTTTTTTATAGCCATTGCTACTGCACATATTGTATCTCTCTCTTACGCTAATTGCGCATGCTACGCAACCTACGACTCCCCCTCCCCCCTTCTGTCTGATCTGCGCATGAGTATGATTGCCCCCTGGATGTGGGGGGTGTACCCTGCATTGGTGACAAGCCCTGAACCACAGTATTTACCTGCTGAAATTCAGAGCCAAGGCTGTGTATTGAAACTGGATGTTTTTCCAACATGCTGTCAGTGGAGACATCTTGTGGATGGAAAGGAAAAATACGGGGATTTTGACAAATAGTGCATTAGATTAGAAGATTAGAAGATCACTGACTACACCTTTAAGTTTACTGCGCTATTTTATGAAAAAAATGCAACATTGATTAATTCCTTGAAAAGCAGTTAGTTTGGAGATCGAAGGTTTGGGCCTATCATCAAAATGTTATTAGTTTAACCATCATGCAGGTGCACTGAGGACTTTCACACCAGCAGTGTTCTGATTGAACCAGTTCTGTTCTGGATTTTCAGAACCTTGATGCTTTTTAGTGAACCAGTTTAAGCAGAGCAAAAATTGGAAAGCTTTATGCCATGTTTCTCCAGTGGAAGTAGACTACACTTAGGCAAAATGGTGGATTGCATTGATTTTCTTAAATTGTCTGATTTTCCTAAATATGGAAAATTGACCAAAAATACAAAGAAAAGAACAAGAGACAGTCTTATGGATTGCACTTCCTTTATCTCAGAAACTTGCAGCCTGGAGAGGAGACCTGGAGAGGTGTTCTCTGCAGACAAGACAGTTCAACACCCTCAAATACAGCACTTCTTGATGAGTTATCACAAAGTCACACGACAATAGAAACATAAATTGAGACGTTAGCATCTGTTCAAGAGAGAGAATACCTCAGGACACCATATAAAGGTAGAACTTCATCCCAGGTTAAAACTCACCCGACCACCTGTTTGAAAGGGGTCAAAAGTTGTCTAAAAACAGATGTCAGATACCTTGGTTGTTCTACCCAATGAGTCTAAAGAAAGCTTTCCAAAAAAAACCTCACACTTTACTTGAAGTTTTTGTTTTCATCCAGCTCTTTCTCATACTGCTCTCGAGCTTCAACTGCTCTTCTGGTGAGGCCCAAATTGCTATCAAACATTTTTTATCCTCACTCAAGCACTGCACGTTCCTCTTCTCTATTTTCCTGTACTTGCTTGACTTCCTGCTCATTTTATCAACACAGAATAAGACATTCCCATTGACGATGCAAGCTGGATCCTCCTTTTTTTAGGCTCTGAACCATTTTTTTCCCGGTCTGGTTCAAAATTAGGTTGCCTCTCAGAAACCACCAGTGGACACCAGAGAGCACCAAACCAAAATCCTACATTTTATCAATTTATGTGCTTTAATTAGTCAAATGCATTATTAATGTTTTTAGACCCTGAGATTATAAAAAGCGTCATTTGTTGCTTCTCAGCTTCAAACCACATATTCCACAGTATTGTCCTTGAAAACACAATGTCAAATCCTCCAACAGTCTGTGGTAAGACATCTCAACACATGGCAGGAGTGTTGATTATTCCACATCTCAGTCTCATTGTCCTCATTTCTGGACTCTGTCTCTTGGGTAAAACCCTGGAAGACATCCTGAGAGGCAGTTACGCTGGTGAGGACCCTGAACCCTCCATGCTGTGACACTCAGTGCCTGTAAAAGCCTCAGTGGGTTTCATGCACAGACGTCATTGATCGTCGGTGTGAACTCAATCTGCTCGAAGGGCAGACTGAGATGAGACGGGGCTCTCCTGAGACGTGGGGGGCTGCTTCATGTTTTTGATGCTTTCACAGTTTTCCTCTGGTGAGTTTCTTCAAGAGGGCAGTGACACAGATAAGAGACTCATCCTTTTTTTCTGGCCAAAAACCTCAGCGATCAAAAACAGGCAGGGTGATGACGCACACGGTTTTCAAGGCTACGTTCTTGAGTTGCCATTTTGCACCAATTTCCATCACGCATAGAGAGAAAGAGCAAAGAAGAAGTTTGAACAGTTTGAGCAGTGCAGTCATCAGAGTGGGATGAGGAGGTTTGAGTCATTTCTCCACACTGTCATTGTTTGGTTTCCTTGACCTTTAATGAATCTGAACAGTTTTTGAGACATCTACATCTTAATCTAAATAAAAAGTCAAATAACAACATGTTCTACAAGGGATATGCCAACATCTTCCTTGAATTTCTGAAGTCCTGTTTTACATGGAATAAATGAAACATCTACTTACCCTTTATTAAATGGTAGTAAAGCTTGGATGCATAAATGCAGTCATCTTTATTTAGGCTAAATGGCAGAGCATCTCAGTTACAATACCAGAATAGACAACAAACAGTGAACCTGCTGTACATGAATATTCATAGAGAGAGCAGCTCTGATTGGATCGCTCACCAGCTTATCCCACCACTACCAAGCTAAGGCAGCTGTGATTGGATGTCCTTCTAAACTCATCCAACCTTTCCACACAACCAAAGTAGCTGTGATTGGATATATTCCTAACTTGTCTCTACTTTCTACATGACCAAATGAGGTCTGATTGGATTAAGTCTGTGTCAAACATTTTAGTCTAGTTTTATTTGTTGATAAAATTGTTAGTTTATTTAGCTTTAGTTTTTTTCCATGTGCACTTGTTTTTAATAATGACTGTCTAGTTTTAGTCCGGTGAAAAAGGTTGTTGATGAAAACTATGATGAAAATGGTCAACAAAATGAACACTGTTGTGGAGATGCATAATCCTTCTGCCAGTTTGAGATTGTTATGTGGTCTCAGCTTCAGAAAAACAAGCTTTCTCAAAGGTAGATGGGTTTGCTTGAACACAAACTGCACTTGTTCAACCAAAGCTGGAAGCAGGACACAACGGTAGTCAACTGAAGGATTAGTGGAGCTGTGGAGTTCAGTCGAGGATCCTCGTACTCGTCCAGCCTAATGCCCCAGTTGGCACCAAACACACCAACATGTTGTATATACCTGCAACAAAGAGCTAATAAGGGGACAGACACACACCTCCAGACTGTGCTTACAGATAAGAAAAGGAGGACAGTGAGTGTGAATGGTGTGTGTGTGGAGTGTGAATGGAGCCTGACACAATCTGTTGACTATTGGAGGTGATAGTGTGGAAAAGTGTGAATGGGTTTTGGAGCCGTTCCCCGTCTCTCCCCTCTTCCTCTCTCTTCATGTGTGCAAAGCCATATGAAAGCACTTTCACCTCTTTCACCTTTAACCTGTCCAGCCCTAAAGTACCCGATTTTGGGAATGCTTACATGCTCTCCAACAAACGTAGGAAAAAGTGGACTATTCATGTAGAAATATAGTCATGTTGCACATCAAATTAAACAGGAAATTTTCAGCGACACAACCATATAAGCCATTTTTACACACACCAAATGCAACGTCGACACCAAGCAAATGAAGTATCAAATATTGAAATCTGTTTAATGTTGATTCTGACTTGGGCTGCTTTGTATGGATTTCTTTGAATGGGCAAAAGTATAGAGTTCTGGTAAATTTTTTCCAAAAAGAAACAAAATATATTTATTTATTTAATTTAAAAACAGTCAAACACTGACAAAGATAAGCAGAAAAGATTTTTAAAAACTGTTGTAATTGGGTGTAATTAAATGAACATAACAGTGAAATATAAAGTTTGGTGTACAAGAAATTTCAAATGTGGCTAATGGTGCCAAACTGTGCCAAGATTGGGCCTGACCACTCTGTATTAAAACCTCTCTAACTTGCTCTGCATCACTTTATCAGTCTCAAACTTGGCAGAAGTAATGTTAACATATTTTTCCATTCCCTCATAGAGTTCTAAAGCTGCAACTGCATCATTCCAAGGAGATATTTACAATAAAAACTTTATCTCTTTAGGCGAGGATGAAATTTTCCCAGATTATTTTGACTTCTATTTTCATTTACTCTGTCCTAGTAACACATATACTGATTATTACACATCTGGACAAATCTCTCAAGTGTTACTTTTATTACGACACAAAAATAATTCAAATAGACCTTGTGGTTGCAGAGATACACTCTTTTCTTTATGAATATGTTATTTTTGAGCAGAAGGCTTAAAAAAGGGGCTGAGCAGGTTAACCCTTTGGCACACACACTGAGGCAGCTCACTGGCACAGATTCTCTGCCGCCCTCTAGTGGCCACCGCTCGCCCTGCTCCTTATTCCATTCACAAATCAGGAGAGAGTGTGTATTTGTGTACTTGTGCGTGTGTGCACAAGTCATTCAAGGCCGCCGCTTTCTGTGCTCTATTCATCTTTAATGCCTCAGTTTTATCCCCGACCTCATTCTCTTCCTCTCCTTCTGCTTTCTTCTCCTCTCACTCTCTCGCTTTCTCTCCTCTTTGTCATCCCAGTTTCATTGTTGCAGCTCATTAATTCTTCGCAACAGCTTTGAGACAAAAAGAGGTTCAAAAACTGGGGTCTCCAGGAGCCACATTCACTGCAGGAAACCTTGAAATATAGATTCTGATGCCACGTTGAGCCTGCGCAGACCTCGGTCACACCCTCACGGTCTTAGAGGCTGATTTGTGCATGTGTGGGTGTGATAAGAAGCTCTTATCTTAATAAGTATCTGTGCCGATAATGGCTTAAGTCTGTCTCTGTGTAAAGAGTGGCTTTATCAGAGTCATTATGAGAGCTCATCTCTGCCCCACAGCTGAATCACAATGACGTCGAGAGAGAAGGACCAGCGAGGAGGGTCTCAGGCCACCACGGCTAATATTTACTGTGATACTCCCTCATAAATAATACACAATCAAGTGCATGGGCAGGCACTATGCAGGAAAAATGTCCTCACTCTGGGTATTAAATCATCCCTGCTCCCTCAGCTCCATTAATTCAACTTCCTGTCCTGAGTCGTGTAATTGCATAGGATTAGAATTTCCCTAATTTGAATTATTTAAATGGATTGTAATTTCATTCTGGGAATTGGATTGACCGTGAAGGAATATGTACGTGCTGATATGTGTGAACTCATTAAATTATGTGGATTTAAAGCTAATTAAATGACCCTAAATGAAAAACTGTTGATAGATGAAGATGCAGAATGGAGATTAAACTTAAGAGATACACAGATTTTCTGAAACCTGAGGGGAAACAAATACTTTTGTTTCATGTTTAGTA
Source organism: Scarus forsteni (assembly GCA_036419115.1). Classification (NCBI taxonomy): domain Eukaryota; kingdom Metazoa; phylum Chordata; class Actinopteri; order Labriformes; family Labridae; genus Scarus; species Scarus forsteni. The sequence continues at coordinate 10,366,459 of JAZDUH010000443.1, forward strand.
ACGTGGAATTTGCAATTGTCATATAGAATACAAATTGTACTTTTGACATAACAAACAAAATGTAGCAACTACATGGAAAAACGGTAGAAACTAGAAAAGCACTCTGAGAGCGCAGACCTCCGCCAGCGCCACAGTCCTCACTCATATTGTGATTTTCACCATAAATATTAGTCCTACCTTTATTTCATCTAAATATTTAGATTCCTTGACCATGAAAACATACCATTAGCAATTGGATTCATAATGATATCTATTTTAGTTCAGTAGTTATTCACAAAAATCAAATTTTTTCATCATGGCGGCCAGATGCTGATCCAGATCAACACCAAAATTGAATCAGTTCTTCCTTTTCTCATGCTGAAAATCCATCCATTACTTTTTGAGTTATTTTGTTCACAGACGGACGGACGGACAGACAGACAACAGACAAACAGACAGACAAACAGCTGCAGTGTAATGTGCAAAATGTAAGCCACTTAATAGGACAAACAATCGCCAAAACATATTGGAAGTGGAGCAAAAAAGACTTTCAGCGTTGTTTTCATTTTATAAAGATCTGTAGCCAGAGCTGTTAGCATCTATGCTAATCTCTGTACGAGCAGTCACTTCCTGCTGTCATCTCTCATAGCTACTACTCTTAAGGATGCTTATTGAGCCGTGCCACTTTGAGATAAATACAGTCGTTTTGGATTGGAGCCAGGCAAGATGGATCCGCCTGATTGCAGATATTGACTCCGGGTGGATACGGTTGCACTGCAAGGTTTGCACAATAAGCTGAGGAGACTAAATCATCCAGAATTTTATTTTTGGGATAGGCTACTGTGTCATACTGCGACCAATGCAGGGCTCCATTAACTGATGCAAGCAGATCTTTGATGAATGGATACCTGAGCAGACATCTTTTCAGCATTAAAACTAACTGGACATTTTTATGAGAACACTTTCTGTAGTCTTTCCTCACAAGTATGATACAACACCCATATGTGTTCTGAAAATAAGTAAAAAATTACACTACATATGACCAGGGGCGTAGAATTAGGTTGGGACGCTAGGGACACGTCCCTATCAATATTATGCCGCTGCCGCATGGTCCCTAACATAAAACACATGCATAGTATATAATGTTATAACTAAAACATGCCAAAGAAATACTTAAAGAGGTTATTTTATTTATTATCCATGTATTATTTGTGTATTGAAAGGCAGCAACCGTTGAAGACCAACAATAAAATTTTGTGGGGAAAAAATACAATAAAACCTTGGATTAATAGCATGACTTTATACATTAATATTGTTGGGGAATACACTCATCGGTAGTCCTTTTTGGTTTTGGTTATCTATTTATCAGACTGTAACCATACCATCAAAATTTCTGATTGATCACAAATTATCATATGTCATGCATTAATATATTTTTGTCAAGGAACAGACAGTAGAGATTTAGGAGGAGGGGCTGGAGGTAAAACATATACCGGTAGAATATTTTTTTCTGAATATGATAGTTTGCTTTTTTTTTGATTAGCTCTACATGACATTAAAAAAACAGTCATAAATGCAAAGCACATCAACTTTCAGGGGTGCCATCTTGGTGTACTTTCATGTCCCCACCAATGTCAAAATCAAATCTTTGCCCTTGCATATGACATGCTCTTCTTTTCTGTTAGTGTGAGGGTCAGAAAGTATCATTTTGAGTAATCATTTGAAATTAATTTCATGGAAACACTCGACAGTTTCCACTTTATTTCAGTCTAGTAAATGCAGCAGAATGCCGCAAAATATTTAACATCAGCATCCTCAGTCAGCAAACATCCGCTTCATCCCTTTAAACCAATCTCACTTGACCCGTAAAGGAGATTTCTCTCATGTACTGTGTCTCCCCCTCCTCCTGGCTTCCTCTGAAAGGCAGTAATGACTTTTTTTATGGCCTTTACATCCACTTTGAGCCCGCTGAGGACCCGGCCCAGCAGGTGAGAGTGAAAGGCGATGCACCGCCGTGCTGCATTAGATTGCTAATGTCCCCGTACCCGCCCAGAGGAGAAACAGATTGGGTGGGGGTCTTATGGTGGCTATATTGCCCCTTTTTTATTACCATGACAAAGGGCCACACATACACATATGTCTCCTCTTGAGGTGCTGCAGTTAAAGGCAAATTTAATGGATGTTTTAAGTCTTTCATTGTTGGAGTTCTCATTGTTAAAAGGGATAACCGAGGTTTTAACAGACTGCACGAGTTCAGACAAAGAGCCGGAAAAGATAAAAAGACTCGTCTTGTTAGGGCATGTGAGTGATCCTCATGGATTTAACTTAAATCTGTCATCTTTCTATGGCTGAATCTGTTCAAACCTCAGCTCCAAATCAGAGAGCTGTCAGAAAAATGTCTGAATGTCAGGCTGAAATCACGGCTGTGGGTCTTGGTTGCTGAGGCTGGCAGTTTGGAGATAAGAGCTTTTCACCCAGCAGTAACCTCACATGTGTCACTATCAGCTTCGGTCAGGATGAAGCTCCAGTCGCTGCTGATAAGAGAAACAACGCACAACTCTACATCCGCCCTCAGAGAAGAGGGAGAGGGTGGTCCTGCAGATTCATCAGGCTGGTCTTAAACAGTCAAACGGCCACGAGACAAGAAAACGCTTCGGTCATAGAGGTGGTGAGGTCAGAAGAGAGATGGCAGCAGATCTGTGAGTTATATCTGAGAGTAAAAAGAGCATTATATCAGCAGAAACATGAAATGACATGGACAATCATGGATGGTGCAGCGTTTACGTCAGGATTGGTGCAATATCATTCAAACTGTTGCAATAAAGCTTGAGGCCCCTTTTTTTATTTATATGTGATAAGATCACCAGTTCGGATGAAACTGAATTGAATATTTCGACGTAACAAGTCTTAAAATTGAGATTGAGAGTTCAAAATTACAAGACAGGAAATATCAAAATCACTGAACTCTTATGTCTTGTCATTAACAGCTTCAGCCTTTGCTCCTTTTTTCAGCCCTCTGCTCAAAAATGACATACACATAAAGAAAAGAGTATATCTCTGCAGCCACAAGGTCTGTATGAGTTATTATGTCATACTAAAAGTAACACTTGAGAGATTTGTGGAATTATCAGTTCATGTGTTACTGGGGCGGGGTAAATGAAGATAGAAGTAGGAATAATTTGGGAAATTTTCATCTTTGCCAAAAAAAAAACATATTTTGATTGTGAATATTTCTTGGAAATGATGCTGGAGTGGCTGTAAAACTCAAAAAATGAATAATAAAATATTTTCTGCATTATCTCTGCATAGAACTATTGTTATGAAGTGATGCAGAGCAAAATAGGAGAGGTTTTATAACAATATGATCAGGTGAGGATTTTGAAAAACAGTGCGTATTCAGCCAGTGGTCAAACATGTATGTATTTTGTTAAATAAAATCCAAATTTAATAAATTACGTGTTTAAAACGTATATGTAGAACTTCTTCCACGTAATAGACTGTATTGGATTGTTGTTCTGAAGTCTTTCAGCCAAAAATGCTATTTTTTTTCGATCCAAAATATGAACACTAAGACACATTTTTGGACCACTGTGATGGCCTATCATCTTCTTTGGCAGCTGGTTCCCAAAGTTTGGGTCGTAGAATGGTGTCTATGGAAGGTCTCAGTCTTAGTTTTCCACTGATGTCTCATTTGTGTGTGTAGCTTGCTGCAGGTCGGGGCGAGAGTTGAAAATGTGTTGAGTGCAATGCCAGGTTTCACCAGGTGGTCCCCACAGATTTTTATTTTTTTGGATGTAATAATGCTTATACGTTCATGTGGCTGAGCTTTTCTTGTTTCGTTTGATGTGCAGCATGACTCTATTTCTACATCAGTAGTTCACTTTTCTTACGTTTTTGTTGCAGAGCCTGTAAACACTCTCAAAAATGTGTACTTTGAGGCTGAAGAGGATAAAAAACCCTGGTGCGGGGGTAGTCTTGAAGGGTTTTGATTACCCCTTAATACCCATGGAAAAAATAAAGATGAAAATAACAAAGGAAAGCAGTGCTGTTTAAGTTTGATGTGACGCTCCTGTTTCTTAAGAATGAACCTGATCATATGGCATTTGGCTGCAGCAGCCATGACCTCATCCTCCTCTAATGCATCTCGATCAGATTCCACTTCCTGTGTGGTTGTCCCCTCTGCTTCCTGTGTGAGGTCATGGCGGCAGATATAACCATATTAATTAAGCTCTGGCATCTGCTTCTCCTGAGTCAACCTCTTACCATTGATCTCTCTGAAAGCCAAGGTGCTCCTCCTCCCTTCACTTTCCCTCTACCTCAGCTTTCCTGGCGTTAGGCGTCACAGGGAGCGCGTTAGTCCAGACAAACGGGTCATTGTGAGTGGCGCCCCCTGGGGAGTGGACGCTGAAGAGGCGGTTAGACTAACACAATCAGCTCGATCTCTGTCTGCAACAGAAGGCGGTGAGGAAAAAGGAGGAGAGGACAGGAGGTAGAGGTCATCAGGGCTGAAGTCACCCTCCCCAGAGGCCCGTGTCCGGGGTCAAAAAGGACTGAGAGGCAGGCTGGATAACTTCCTGACCTCTGTGGAGCCAGAGGAGAGACAAGGATGTCTGCTGATCAAGGATTTATATAAAAATAATGCTCTTAAAAATGAACTATTCTACTTAAAGATAAAGTATGCCACACATAAATGTGATCTCCTGTCAAACTGCGCTGTTATAGTAAATTCATACTGTATAATAGTATAAATTTCTTGGCCTGGTTCATAGTCTCACTTTTGTTATTATAGTTTATATCAAGGAAATTGATATAGCTTTAAGATTCAGCATGCGGCAACCTGCTTACCAAGATTTTTTCTTATATTTTTATTCTCTTATCTATTTTGATGTCTTTATTTGATAATCCTACTGCTATACTGGGTGTAATAGCAACTGAAACAACTAAATTTTCCCTTGGGAATTGATAAAGTGTTTCTGATTTTGATACTACATGCCCATCTTGGGCTGAGAATAAGGGTAACCTTGTATGCTGAAAAAAAGGCCAGAATTATGGAAGCTAGTTGGAATTACAGCTCTTCAGGTTGGATTTGGGAGCACATGCTGGCACCAGCCCAGTTAATCCTGCTTTATTCATGGGTGTTTACTTGTGATGGAGTTTAAGGGCACAAGAGTGCAAACCCCAAACTCCGAGGATCAAGAGGCAAGGGTAGCCAAACCCCTTAGCAGCATTACCAACTGCCATAACCGGCAACAGTACCCAAGGAAGTCAGCTTGCATCTAACAGCTTTCACACTCATAAAATTGTACAAGAACTTTGGATCAGTGCAGATTTTGTCGTCAGCATTTATCCAAGAAAACAGAAAAGAATCCAAAAGGCATTTAGTCGAGGGAACCAGCATGATGCTAACTCGCTTACAATGATGCATCATCAATATATCAGTCAATCTTTATTTATGTCGCGCCAATTCACAAGAGTTATTTCAATCACTTAACAATAGAGCAGGCTGAAGACCAACTCTTAATTTTATGGATACACATACATGCATAGATACATATACACATGTAAAATACAGATATGCAAATATACACATACATTTATCCAAAACCCAACATGAATCCAACATGAGCACTACACTGAGCTAACCAAACCACCAGAAGGCGCATCAATAGGGGGCTTACGTTAACAGAGGCAAGAAAAAACCTCTTAAGCAGTAGAACATTTTGTTTTAGATCCAGTCTTATATTTAACAGACATCAAATCAAAGCTGCTTTGAGTGTGTGGGCCGAGACAAGTATAGCCCCAGTTCATAACAAGTGTTATCTCAGGGCACTTTACAATATACAATAAACACATACTGTATATACAAATACACATGAATATGCATGTTTGTATGGATACATCTAGAGATGGATCTATCCATCTGAACAGAGACAAAAGGATCAAAATCACATTTGGAGCTAAACTCTATGCCTGCACCAATCTCATTGGTTTAGCAGATGTTTACAGTACGGCTGCATCCATGGATCAACTTCCAAAGCATTTTGAATCCTCCTTTCAAACAACTGAGTTCACATGGCTTTGTCTAACCCTTGTCTTGAGCATGTCAATGGCATCATGCCGCAACACGACACCAGCATGTTAAAAGCCTGCTGTCTGAATTCTGCGAGCATCTCGGCAAAACAAAGCTGTAATGAAACTCAGCTGTCATTACGCCTCAAGACGTATGTATTGATTTTGTGCCTGCGACATAATGCTGGTGTCAATTCACAGAGCTTCACAGAAGTGCAAGAGAGCATGGCACCGTGCAACCTCCATATTCTGTGGGAGGGACACAGCGATGAGCTCTCCTTGTTGGCTCCTCTTGCTCATACTGCTATGCTTCTGTTTTGGAGATTGGATATAAAATTGATCAAAGTCTCAATGCCAGCTCCCCCATGATGCTGACATGTTCTTATAAACAAGAAGACAAGAGAATTTGCTGGGTGACGTACCCTGGTGTTTACTCGGGAATGTCAGGGCTACATATGAGAAAAGGGATAAAGAGGCAAGCAAACATCAAGAAGACCTTTTTTATCAGCTCTGTTTGAGAGAAAATGGGGTTAAGATTTTGTTTTTCCATCCACATTTACAATACTTGAGTTCTATACACAGATTTAAACATTTCATGTTAGTGCTTGTATATAAATGAGTGTATTCTTTGATACAAGCAGCCTCTAAACCATCCTCACATAAATATCAGATGCTTAAGAAGTCAATTAAAAGGCAAATAGTCATCCTCCCATTATACCCCCACCGCAGACTCGTGTCCAAGTCCCTTTGTGCGTGTCTGTTTACCCCTACCGAGTCCATATGTCCCTCACCCCCTCTCCTCACACAGAACCAAACAGCCAGGCAGCAGGACCATCCCAACCCAACCCCCTGCCCCCTTCACCAATCACCCCATATACCACCCCATCCTCTAGAGCTCAGGGGTGGGGGTCCCTCAAAACAAAAGGGCCCTCCCTGGCAGGGTTAACCCCCTCATTGTCCCGGACACACTGAGGTTTATCTTGAGCAGTGAAAGGAACCATACTCAGCCTTTTCTCTGCAGCTGCACTTAATGAGCTTGTTGGAGGTCTGTCCTAAAACTGTTCAACATGGGCACTAAACGCTGACATGTTCTCTTCTTGTAGAGTCACAGTGTCACTAAATCAATGCTGGTTAGGACCAATGGGGGACAAGTGTCTCTGGTGGGCCGAGCTGACTTATTAAATACAACTTTTCCCTTAAAATAATGGAAAACAGCAGCTCTGGATTATTTCCTTAAGTGCAGTGTTTATTTTTTTGACTAATTATTTTTATAGTTTTCATCAACAACCTTTTTCCCTTGGTGAAAACTAGACAGTAACTAATAAAAGCAAGTGCATATGGACAAAAACTAAACTGAATTTTCCTCAACTATTGAAAACTATCCTTAATCCAATCAGACCTAATTTGGTCATGTAGAACGTAGAGACAAGTTAAGAATATATCCAATCACAGCTACTTTGGTTGTGTGGAAAGGTTGAATGAGTTACAATATTGTAAGAGGGACATCCAATCACAGCTGCCTTAGCTTGGTGGTGGTGGGATAAGTTGGGGAGCGATCCAATCAGAGCTGCTCTCTCTATGAATTGATATAATCATGTAGAGCAGGTTCACTATTTGTTGTCAGTTCTGGTATTGTAACTGAGATGCTCCGCCTGGTAGCCTAAATAAATGTGACTGCATTTCACACAAAAGTAAAATTTGTTTCTGTTGAGTTTTATTTTCAAACTTAACTATCATTGAGTAAAGAGTTGCTAGGTGTTTTATTTCATTAAAGTGTAAAACATGACTTCAGAAATTTAAGCAAACATAAAATGCCTTCCACTTTACACTTTATGTTTTAGACGACTAAAATGTTGTGACATTTCATCGAAATTTCGGAAACGAAAACTCGACTAAAATTAAAGCAATTTAGATTATTAAACTATGACTAAAACTAAGAGATATGTCCAAGTCAAGCTCAGCAGCCTCCGCAGCTCAAACGCAGCAGTGTATTCCACCATTTTTTCTGTTGTTGTTGGGGTTTGCTCATGTGGTTTAAGCAAGAGATGGGGCTGTGATATTGTCGTTTCTGAAGCTATCAGTATTCATTGAACACACAGAAACCCAAGGCCAGTGTTTTCATATTTATTCGCTCTGGGACGTGTTTTCAAAACCCACATTTTCAAGCAACCAAAATGCTGTATCCAGTCCTACATGTTTATCAACTTGTGGGGATTCGTCTGAATTTGTCATCTCTTAAAGTAACTGCTAGACTCTGATTTTTAAGTACCTTTTTGAGCGCCATCACAGTTTGAGTTTTACTGGACAAAATGTTGCCAAAACCCAAAACTTTAAGGGAGGAGCCTTGCAAAAGGACGACAGTCAAGCTTTGTAATCATTTCACCTTGAGGCATTCATTAATTCCGTAAAGACATCATATCCGTTATATATATTCATGGTGCAACATGGCTCAGATGCTTCCTAAAACAAAGCCAGACTCACTCACTTACATTGCTTTTGTCTCCTGCGTAGTCTTTTATCCTGACCCACCAGATGGATTGTTCAATATATTTCACTTGTCCATCTGGGCAGCAGCCAATAGAAAGTGCCTGGGAATGGGCAGATATTTAAAAAGCATATATGGCAGGTGATTGGATGATTGTTCTGTCCATCACATTTATCATAGGCCAATCAGATAATGTAGTAAGTGGGTGCTACTGCCAGGGTGTATAGTATAAAATGAGCTTCATAGAGCAAACTTTCTCCATAACGTAACTGTAGAAGCGTGGTCTGGATCTAATAAAACTGCTACTGAAACTGTTAGCATCTACACTGACCTCTATATGAACAGTCATTTCCTGCTGTCATCTCCCTTGTAGCTTCCACCTCTTCCTGCTCTAAAGGACGCTAATTGGGCCAAGCTGCTTTTGACTGTGGACAATCTTATTAGATTGGAGCTTGTAAGACGGATCAGCTCGATTGTAGACATTGAGGTCCAGCTGCACTGCAAGTTTATGAGTTTCCCTCTCACCAATATTACATTTAAAATATTACCTCTGGAGATGGAGCAAGAGAGTGATCAACTTTTTCCCCCCTTCTATCTAGCGATACATCCCTTTGACTATGATGCTTCAGATGTCTGAGCTTCTTTTTTGACTCCAGTTTTGATTTTTGTCTGTTGATGCTTGTTGCAAAATGCAGCAAAACAATGTCAGAACTTAAACAACTAGCATTAAAAGGAAAATTGCACATGTGGAATCCAACACATGCCTCTCAACAGCTGTATAGTTGCTGTAGTTAAATGAAAAGTTTGGATTCTTCCTCTTCTTTTTCATCCTTGTGTTCTGAAAGTCAGTTTCTGTTTGTTGTTTATGGCACACAGGTGACAGTGGAAAACATTGACTTAAGTTTCGCAGCGCATTGCAGCTGCAAATGTTATTTTGATTTTACACAACCCACAGACGTAAAATGCATAGTTAACCAGTAGAAAAACAATATTAAGCTTTTATGATCCAGCCATAACGTCCTTTAATGCTGTGTTTAAAGACTTTTATACCTCTGAAAATGTAACAGATCATTACTGTTATTTTACTCATGATAGTCGTGTTATTGTTATTTGGGGAAACTTAAAGCATTTTGTTCGGCCTGCTGGAAGTGATCAAACATCCCCCTACTGTGGGAACTTTCTGTAAATCTTGGGCCAATCCCAAAATTCAAATTCGGCTTGTAATTTGTGGTCGGTGGTGGGGTGTGTGTGTGCGCAGGGGGTTGGATTGAGCTCAAAGGGTCGGCATCCTGTGCTGTGGACTCTGTTAAACACACTCTTACACATACATAAATGCTTAGGTTATGAACCCACTGTACACAGGCACATAAATACACACATGCAGCTGCTGTGATGTGATGTGGGGTGACGGCTGATCTGAGGGCCGGACCGCCGCGACTCTCACGATCACAGAAAAATGAAACTTTGCTGTTTTTACCAGCCAGAAGAGGAGCTGGCTAAAGAAATAATAAATAGAAAAGAGGTGGTTAGTGTTGAGTTCAGTGTGGTTTGGCGTCTGAGCTCTGCAATCCCTGCTATTCAGTCCTCCTGCTAATATCAAGGGGCCGTTTATACACTGTATTAACATCCCAGACACCAAGCTATGGAAAGCTGTTGGGCATAAAATTGATATCAATGATATCAGCCGTATTTCAGCTCCACTAGTACTCAAATGTGGAGCACATGTACTAAATTTAAGTCGACAAGTGTGCAAGTAACCTTTACTCGTAAAGCAAGAAAGTGTGACAATTGCTACTAGTAACCCCTATATGCTTGTAAAGGGGCAGTAAAAAGCAAATTCAGGCAGCCCATGGGCTTTCAAAAATATTACAACCAATCAGGGTGCTGGACTTGGTTGTAATACCTACTACTTCATTTGCATTCACTAGTACTACTAGTGAATCTTTTGGCTTTACTTGTACTACTAGCAGACTAAAGCAGTCTACTCGTACTAGGGCTGCAACTATCGATTCTTCTTGTAATCGATTACTCTATCAAATATTTTGGTGATTAATCAAGTAATCGGATAACGGTTATATTGCGCACACTGCTATTGCACATTATTATTATTAGTATCACACAAAACAGAAAAGCCAGGTCACTTAAATTAACAACTTATTTTTCTTTCTTTTGAACATTCTGAGCATAAATGGGATCTCAAAATCAAAATCTATACTTTTATTTTTACTCTGGGCCATATCTTGCTTTTTAAGTTTGGTTATTTTTATTTTATTTGTATTCATGCTTATCTCTTTTTGCTAAATTATTGCCTTTACTACTGTACCATATTGATGATATATATATATTTATATATATATATGATATATTTGCTTACTTTATTTCTAGGACCGAATAATATCATACTTAGATACTAAGATAATTTAACTAGCTAATTACATTTCTATAACATATGAGAGCATTCCCTACACCTGCCTCCTCTACTCACTGTCAGTGTTTCCTGTTCTACTCTCTACAATCAAATTAAATGTAAAGTTATTGGATGTGAAAAGTATGTGAACAAAATACACATGATTCTGGGCAAGTAGCCTCCGCATTGATTTACGTTCTGAACCAGCCTTTATACGGAGCCATAATCAAAGTAGGTTATTTACTCGCCCATATCTCAGTTATTGATCACATTAGCTGCTTCTGCTGATGTATCACGAGTGTCATCCTGTTGAGTCGCTCTGTGGACTTGACGCACAGACCAGATGTTTACTGTTGACGTGCTGCAGCTGTGACGACGTGCTATCATGCTAAGCTACGTGCTAAGCTAACTCCGTTTGACATCAGACACACTGCACTGTTTTCTTTTCGTCCTTTCTTGTAGTGACCACACACTTGGGACACTCTCTGCCATTTCTTCTGCGGACTCTCTCCTTTTGTCCCTCTCTTTTCTCTTCCTTCATGATTTTACAAGCCGCGCAGCAGCGGAGGAAGCAGGCGCGTTGTGCCACAGAAATGACCGTTTGTGTCAAACTCCATGCACTGTATAGTAGTCCAGATATATATTTTATATGTATAATTATATATTAAACGAGGCTTCAAGGCACACAATTTGCCTCAAGGATATTTTGTAATCGAATAATCAGGATTATTCGAGGAATTGTTTCAGCCCTAACTCGTACTACTAGTATGATATTTGAATTTACTCAAAGTACTGGTAAACAAAACTTAAGTTGTACAAGTTAAGGTTGTTGGCACACCAGTGTGCAAGTAGACCTTTGTGATAAAGTAAAATAACATACTAGGAGACAATATTGGGTCTACTAGTAGCTTTGAGTTTTTACTTGTTACATTTCTTAAGTCTACCCGTACTTTGATTATTGTGTAGTAATAGTGGAACTACGGTTGATATCACGAATATCAATTTATACCCAAACAGCTTTCCATACAAACTGAACTGTATGTATCTGATCTCTCTGTAATTCAGTAACAGGTCTTCAGTGATAACGTGCACACAGATTTATGTGGTGTTTACACGACAATGCAAACAGCCTAAAACGGAGAGTTTTCATAACGTTTTTGCCTCCTGTTTACATGGGCACTGTGCCTGAAGTGCCTGAATCCACAAACTTTTGAAACAAGGGTCCAGAATGGAGAGTTTTGAAAACGCATCGTGGCCCAGCTCCATGTAGTTCAGCATTTTTTCAACGGTGACATCACCATATGTGCAGTACTCTTTCACATGAAGGCTGCACATGCAAACTTGGAACGACAACAGCTTCGGCCATCTACTGAGCAACATGTGTGCTGGTTTCCGTGCTCGGTTTGTTATCCAGACAAAACTATCCAGACAGATTTGATGTCTAGACCAGAAACTCCCTCTTCATGTGTCTACTTGCCATTCCTTTTTTTTTTTTTTTATGTATTTTTTGGGGGCATTTTGTGCCTTTATTTATTTATTTTTTAAACAATATATTTATTGAATTTTGTATTTTTAGGTACAAAACAGAAAATACAAAATTACCATATAAGAGTGCCAATAAACAAAAGCACCCAACACACCAACTTATAAACATCCCTTCTCAGACCTATGCCATCTTCCTTATTTTACACATAAAAATAGTATTACAGACATTGCTAACCAAAAGTAGACACATTTGAAAGCATTCCGTCATTTTCTTTAAGTTGATTTCAAATGTCCATGGTACAAGGTTTCCATCACAGAGAGTTCAAACCTTCTTCTTCTTCTCCCTCTGAAAAATCAATATTTTTAACAAAAGCAATAAATGGGCTCCATATTTGTTCAAACAGGTCCTGTTTTCCTTTTTTTTTTACTTATGTCATCCTTTCCAGAGGGAATATGGCAAGCATTTGTCTAACCCAGTGTGAAACATTTGGCCTCTTAATATTCTTCCAAGATATTGCAATGGATCTTCTGGCATGCAACAGACACATATCTATCATTGTCTGATCATTTTTAGAATAATTGTGGGATTTGGGATAAAGTTCTAAAATAAATAGCCTGGGATCCATTGGAATATCTTTGGAAATCATCTTTTCAGTCTCTTTTTTAACCTCCCCCCAGAACTGTTTAATCTTGCAACACTGCCACATACAATGAAACAAAGTTCCCTTTTCATCAGTACACTTTACACATACATCTGGAATATTTCTGTTATATTTGTTCAGTTTGACTGGTGTGATGTATGTCCTCATTGTCCATTTGTACTGTAGCAGTCTTTGTCAAGTGTTAATTGACTGAGAGTGGATTTTTTTACAAGCAGATTCCCAGTCTTCTGCAGTTATATCTGTTTCTAAGTCTTTTGTCCAAGCATTCCGCTTACAGTCAGAGTTTTCCATTGAGTTGGCCACTAACAGATTATACAGCTCTGATATAGCACCTCTTTTTAAACTATCTTGGGTCACAATCTTCTCCAAGTTAGATTTTACAGGTTTATCTAAGACATTATTCTGGCTTGATCTAACAAAGCTTCTATCTTGAAGGTATTTGAAAAAGTATTTCTTATCAATATCATATTTACCATTTATCTCTTCAAAAGACATCATATTGTTCGTATTTGGCAAATACAGATCCTGGATTGTGGCCAAACCTTTAGATGACCATATTTTAAATACATCATCAGCTCGACCTGGTGTGAAATTTTTGTTTCCCCATTTAGGACTATACTGTGATAAGACATCAGGTTCGTTCATAAACTTCCTCACTTCAAACCATACCTTAACCATATTTTTAACTATTACATTCTTTGTGTGTTTGATAAGGCTTGACAAAGTGTCTGAGTATAAATATAAGGGTAAAGGCAAATTTAGGCAGTCTGATTCCATTTATACCCATTGTGGGATTTCTTTTGTTGCAAAATAAAATTTGATAGATCTAAGTTGTACTGCCCAATAATACCAGAGTATATTTGGGCATTTCATGCCCCCCTTGTCATATGGTAAAAATAGTAAGGATAATCTAATTCTGGCACTTTTATTATTCCATATATATCCAAGAAATATCTTTCTGAGTTTCTGAAAGAAGCCATCGGGTGGGGGTAGTGGAATGTTTTGGAACAAGTATAACATTTTGGGGAGTAAATTCATTTTTATTGTGCTAATTCTTCCGATCAAAGACATAGGCAGAGACATCCATCTAGTAGTTAGCTCTACAATTTCCTCCATTAAAGGTTCATAATTGGCTTTAACTGTTTCATTTAAGTTTGACATGATTTGTATTCCTAAGTATGTAATTTTTTGTGCAACGGTAAACTGAAGTACTTCTCTTGGTGGCTTCTCCTGTTCCTTCTCGTTAAGTAATAAAATTGAAGACTTAGTTCTGTTAATTGTATATCCAGAGATATTACCAAATGCTTTTATTAACTCTAACAAGGCAGGTACAGTGCTCCTAAGACGTGAAATAAACAAAATAATATCATCCGCATATAAGGAGAGTTTATGTTCTACTTGTCTCACTGTTATTCCTGCAACTCCAGCATGGTTTCTTACAGCTATGGCTAATGGCTCAATTGCCAGAGTAAAAATTAATGGGGATAAGGGACATCCCTGATGGCAACCTCTTTTGATTAAAATTGGTTTTGAGATGTTTCTGTTTATCATTTCTGCATTAGGTTTCAAATATAACAACTGTTCCCACTTTAAGAATGAATTCCCACATCCAAATCCTTCTAAGCAATTAAAAAGATAAGGCCACTCCACCTTATCGAAAGCTTTTTCAGCATCCAAGGATAGGAGGGCCATATCTGAAGTTTTTCCCAAATTTAGTATTATATTTAAAACCTTCCTTACATTGTGAAATCCTTGGCGCCCTAAAATAAAACCGTTTTGATCCCTATGTACAACACTAGGTAGTGCGTTTTGCAATCGTCTTGCTAGAATTTTACATAAAATTTTGAGATCTGAGTTTAATAAACTTATCGGTCTCATGTTTTCACATTTATTATTGGGCTTTCCTGGTTTTGGCAATAATGTTATCAATGCTCCTGTCATTGAGTCTGGAAGAGATCCAGCATTAAATTTTGTGCCTTTATTGATAGGAGAGACACAGTTGATAGGCTTGTGAAAGGGGGTGAGAGAGTAGGGGAAGACACTCTGCAAACTGGTCACAGGCGGGATTCGAACCTGGACCGTCAGAAGTATTTACATGGGGTGCCTGGTTGCTAACCACTCCGGTAAACCAGCACCCCACTTGCCATTCTTGATTGTGAAAAGTTTTTCTTCTTCATACATGTGTTTAACACCGCTGTTTCTCTGAAACCTACATCACCATCTACTGGGTGGGCATGCACAGGACAGTGTTTTCAGTTGTTCTAGCATCTCCAGGTGAACGCAGATTGCTTTGACAAACCTTTGTGTTTCTGGTGAGTGTGTCTCCATGTAAACAGGGCCTGATTTTTCATGGCCCTGCTCAGTGTTCAGACTTCTGCTCACTCAGACTTCATTTAAAGATCATTTTGGGGGCATTTTTAGCCTTTATTGTCAGGAGAGAGACATGGGATAGGCTTGTGAAAGGTGGCAAGAGAGTGAAGGAGGTGGACACTCTGCAAATTGGCCACAGGGTGCATTCCAGCTCGGGTAGAATTGGTATATAGGGTACTGGAGTAAAGTCTAGCTGAAAAACCTGGCAGGGTCAAGTCAGGATCATTTCAGGGGTTTTTCAAGGTTTGAATGGAGTGCAAAGTGCTGCCTCTTCTGTATATACGACAGGGACTGGCTTCTGTTTCAGACTTCATGCCATTTATCCATTTGTAGTTGTTCATCTGCCCCTCAAAGAAAGTCAGAGTAGAAACAAATGTAGGGCCACTTGAGAGTTAAGAAAAGTTCTTATGACTAAGATGGGGAAATTGATTTGATCTCTGAAAACAGCTGATTCCCTCACAGGAAGCTGGGCTTGATGGACTGAAATGATCCACACCTTTTGCCTGCTGGCACACCACCACAGATTATCTCAACTGACAGGGTGGACTTTAATGGGTGCCAGGATGTACTGACTCCACCCTGCCAATGAAAGCATCTCAGGCCGCTTCTGCATCCAGATTGAGTGGCTGGACCTGTGTGTGTTTTCAGAGCTCTGAGTTATGATCACACCAATAAATCACCTTTCGTTGTCCATATGTCAAAGATGGATGTACTGCGAACTGTAAATGGGGTCAGAGTGATCACCACCCATTCCCTTTTTGTCCTCTTTCCTCACTTTTTTGTCATGCAGGAGCTGATCTATCGGGGGAGGGGTGGTAGAAGGTTAAGAGGTCTGTCCTTTTCTCTTTGGTTCTCCTCCCCATATGACCGATGGTTCATTGAAGAGCAATAGGACAATGTGTTGCCGTGGGCTAAAGAGGAGGGGACGGGGGATCCTTTCCTCCTCCTCCCCTCGGTGCGTTTGCTTTGGCTTCCTCTCAGAGCAGCAGCAGAGGCAGTGGAGCTCCTCTCTCTCCTTTCTCCTCTTGCGTTTAGATTCCCCCCTGCGTGTCTGTCAGTGGGAGGAGAGAAGCTGCAGCCTCTGAGCGCTCTCCCCCCTCAGGCTCTCAGAGACCTGCTGGCTCTCCAGCAAGCAGCAGCTCTTACGTTACCTCTGGACTGTCTCTCAATCCAGCAGCTTCTTCAGATTTTCGCCTTCTTTGTGGATTTTATACTTTTCCTCTGGGTTTTTGTCAACTTTATCTGGCGCCTATGGCTCATGTTTGGGCCTGGACCTTCAACAATATGTTCCCCTCAGTGTGAGGCAGGTGTTTCTGCAGGACGCTGGAAGAAGCAAGATGAGTTTGATGCTGTGCCACTGGGAGCAGAAGAACTTCACAATGAAACTGGTAGGCTGAACACAACATGAAGATTAGGAAGTAGGAGGCAGTTAAAGAAATACGAGCTTAATCCTGGTTTTTATGTCTATATTTAGAAAACTGGTCATTTATTTCACTGTTTACAAGATCATGATTTCAGATGACTACATCTTTTTTTGAGTTTATATTCAAACAGCAGTCATTTGGAAATATGAGACAAGATAAGACCAGAATGTCTTATCGTGGGCATCTTATTTCAAAAAGCCCAGTTGTGAATATGGTGTGTCTAACTTATTTAGCAGAGAGCTATTGTAAGCTTTGTATGTGCATTTTGAATTTGTGCATGAGAAATCCTAATGGAGAAAAGTTGGCCCGTCAAAAAGAAACAGCATGTTACTTTTTGCATTTGAAATATTACTCAATCAATCATTCTTTATTTATGTAGAGCCAATTCATAACAAGTGCTATCTGAAGACACTTTACAAGAGAGCAGACTGAAGACAAACTCTTCATCTTTTAGTTACACATATATGCTTGGATACACGTAAATACAGTTTTACATATACACATCCAGACATCCAATACCCAATCTGAATCCATAGTGGCGGCAAGCTAAAACCTCAATTTACTGATTAGCAGCAGGAAACCTTGAATGTGGGTCCCGGTCTCATGATGAACAGCAAATCCACACAGGTGTTGGATATGTGAATGAAGGAAGGGAGGTGGGTGGAGGCAAGTGGATTCAAGTAAGAACTGAAGTTCTTGACGGATCCGTGGGCCAATCATAGACCTGTCGTCATCATATTTGTCTCTGCTGAATATGAATTTATTTGAGGTAAGCCCCTTGAGATGCAGCATCTTGTTTACACAAGGGACCTCATATCTGTGTGATTGTGTTGATAGTTTTTGTGGAAGTATAATCAGTTGTAATCATGAAAAGAGTAATAACTTGATGGTTACATGAACATCTTTAATGATAAATGATTCGAAATTATTGTCTCTGGATTGGCACGCTGATGTTATTACCCAGGACTGTAATGAAAACTCTTCCAACAGCTGAGAGTAACAGGCAGACAACATAAACACAAATTTAGGATATCTGCAAAAGTTTTTGGAATGTCAAATGTCAACATTTCTTGCGGTTTAGTTTTCTCCTTCTTCTTCTTTTGTTGTGTTATTTATATCACACGTTTTATATACATGCCACGTCTTCTTCTCTGGTTTTGGTGTATGCCTGTGGCAGTGTTACAACACCATGTACGTGTCTGACATATGTTGTCAGTGCCCTCATGTGGATGCGTGTAACAAGTAACCACTTTTTTTTAAAGTATTTTTGGGGCATTTTTTCTGCCTTTATTGATAGGAGAGAGAATGACAGTGGATAGGCTTGTGAAAGGGGGTGAGAGTGTAGGGGAACATACTCTGCAAACAGACCACAGGCTGGATTTGAACCTGGACCGTCAGAAGTATGTATATGGGACGAGCCTGGTTGCTAACCACTCCACCAAACCAGCACCCCACAAGTAACCACTTTTGCTGGTGATCTGTCTCTGGATGTTGATCCAGGACTTTTTTTAAAGGTTTGATGACAGTACAGCGTAGTGCAGTTTTTGGCAACAACTCATCTGGCAATGTTGACTTGTGGAGCACTTCCAGTTGGACTTTTAGTCCTTGTTTGTTTGACTTATCCTTTCACAATCTAAAGGATGCATCATTTGGACCGTCATGCAGTTATGTAGTAATGCAAGAGTAGGTAGTGCTGGTGCCTCACAGCAAGGAGGTTTCAGGCTGTCCTCCTCAGTCAGACAGGGCAATTCCTGTGAGAAGGCTAAGGGAGTTTTCTCTAGGTACTCTGGTGTACTCTCAGACCTTGCTTACACAAAAAGATTTCCACTAGATACGGAAAGGTTTTTCCTCTCCGTTTTCAAAACTGATCTGCACTCAGACAGACACAGAGAACGACTGAAAATGCTGTAGTGTGCATGCCAGGCAAGTAGATGGCGATATAGGTTTGTAGAGAAACAGCGGTTTTACAACACATGTATGCTTTCCAGTGCAGACAAACTTTTTACAAACAACAATGGTGAGTGGACACACGGTGGTGCAGGAGTTTCTTATCTGGACAGAAAATTTGTCTGGATATTTTTGTCTGGATAACAAACAGCACAGTGAGCAGCACATGTTGCTTGGTAGATGGTTGAAGCTGCTGTTGTTGTTGTTGTTATTGTTCCTGTTCCTGGTATGCGCATGCTGCCTTCACGTGAAAAAAGTACCGTGCATGAGGTGATCCCGTCTGCATGGAGTAGATCCGTTAGGAATCCGTTTTCAAAACTCTGGACCCTGGTTTCAAAAGTTTGCAGTTTCAGGATCCAGACACTGTTCTAATGTGAACAGGAGGTCAAAACGCAATAAAAACTCTGCATTTTCAATAACTGTCGTGGCCGTTTTAACAGGCCCTCACAGACCAAAAACATGCTTGATGGGCTAGGTGGACTCCAAAGGGCCCTCAAGTATGAGTGTGTTTGAGTGTTGGCCCTGTGATTGGCTGATAACCAGTCCAGGATGTACCCTGTCTCTGGTCCTGTGTTGGTACGAAAGGTTCCAGCCCTCAATGGCCCTGAAAGCAACCAAGTGGCTTACAGTATAGGATCTAAGAAGTTACCTACAGAATAATGTCTGTTTATAGCCCTATAAACTTACAGGATAAGTTCGGTTTCTGCAGCTTTCACATTGTTTATAGAATGCAGTAGAACAATATACTCACCCAGAAGGCTTTCCTGATCCAAACAGTGCTTCGGGAGATATTTAGATCCAAAATCGAGCGGCGGACATACGTATAATTGTAGCACATAGGGCATACAGCGCCGCTTCTAAAACTGCATCAATCGTCCAAAAACTCATAAGTTTCCCCAATATTTCATCATGGTCCGCTCAGGCTACTCCGCCATTACAGTCTGTGTCGCCCCAGACATGTTTTTGTGACTGTGCTGACCTCTGAACTGAAGAAGAAGAGCGCTTGCTCCACACATGCGCAGTACAGCTCATTGTTTCAGCGGAAGACAGTTGGCTACACAGTTTTCCAGTCCTACAGTTTTGTGCAAAATGGACGAATATCTATCAGATGAAGATGTTGTGGAGGAGAACTTTGAATATGATGGGTGTCCTTGCAGTTTTGAGCCAGAGTTTACAGATGAGGAGCTCATGAAAGAAGGACGCGGAGGCAGCGCTCCAGAGAGTACTGCCCAGGCGCGGAGGCAAACATTCTTCTTCTTCAGTTCAGAGGTCAGCACAGTTACAAAAACATGTCTGGGGCGACACAGACTGTAATGGAGGAGTAGCGTGAGCGGACCATGATGAAATATTGGTGAAACTAATGAGTTTTTGGACGATTAATGTAGTTTTAGGAGCGGCGCTAACATGCCCCGTGTGCTACAATTATACGGATGTCCGCCGCTCAATTTTGGATCTAAATATCTCCTGAAGCACTGTTTGGATCAGGAAAGCCTTCTGGGTGAGTATATTGTTCTACTTCATTCTATAAACAATGTGAAAGCTGCAGAAACCGAACTTTTCATTTCAGGCCTTTTAATACTTTTTTAACCATCCTGAGTGGCTGGACTTGAGTTATTTATGTCTACTTTTTGGGTTTTAAATTCTCCATAAAGTTTCCCTCCAATAAGGATTGTTGGCCTTCAGGACACATTATTTGCTCCCACTCTTTTCTGTTGTGCTTATTGATATTTGAACTGAAACATTCTTGCACAGCATCTCATTATTCTTAAAAAAAGCTTCAGTCAAAGCAAGGATACTCAAGTTCAGGTAATGATTTGTTTCGTTTCTGCATAAAAACTACAAATACCCTTTTAGACATCTATAAAACAGTCTTCTCTCCTGATGCTGCAGCTTCAGCATGTCTCTCTGAGCTCCTCTCCCTCCTGTGTGTGTTTGCATATCAGGGAAAATGCCTGTCTCATCAGCTCAAAGCCTTACGGTAACCATGGTGTTGAGTTGCAGGTTTGCAGTGGATTAGTTATTTTAATATCAGAGAAAAGTCCTGAGGGCGTGGACTCTGGTTTTTCCCCTCACCTGAAACCAACTTCACTTTGATGTCTGAGTGAAAAGTTAAAATAGGCTTAGACGGGATTTCATTGAAACTTTTGCTGCACATGTGTCATACTTTAAAGTCTTCTGCTTTGTAGCCTGGAAGCTGGTTTGATACAAGCACAACGGCACGGTGATGCTCAATATTTAAGAGGAGCTGGGACACTGTGATAAAACAGGGTGTGTCAGGTGCAGAGAGGTCATGTGGAGCTCTAATTAGTAAAAACATGTCTGTAATAGCTGATGCTTGTGATAAAAGTAGGAAGCAGTAGATCTGATTAAAGTCATTCTAAATAATGTGCACCCTGTTTAGTTTACACACAACACCGTGAGGCAGGACACTCTCTTTCTTCTCTCTTTCTCTGTCTTTCTCTCCGTCCTCGCTCCTTATCTGGATCTGCTGTGAGCCCACAGAGGAAGGGGAGATGGAAGCAGAGGAGGTTATTACAGTCTAGAGATGAGCCGATAAGAAAGGCTAGTTTAATTACACACCGCTAACCTCTGCACAGCGTGACTGACAGGCGGCCGCTGGGCCACGGGGTCAGCGTGTGCGCCTCTGCTTGAGTGTGTGAGGCAGGGAGAGAGAGAGAATATGACAAAGGGATCTCAGGCACGTACACTTGAACATGTGCACACACTTCCAGAAATTAAAATGACCTCTCCTTTTATTATGAAGTGTAGTCGATGTCCATAATCCATTCTGTTCTCATACAGGTCTATTGATTATTGGATTGTTCTGCTCCTGATGCCGACATATGACCCAAGCTTAATAAATCGCAGTGTGGTATTTATTTTTTATACACCCTCATTGACATGCCAGTGAATGGAGCCATCATCTGAGAGTGTCATGAGGTGCATTCTGTTACTCTGTCCATATGGGAAATACTTTTACTTACAAAGCAAAACCTGCATAGTGTCTAAATGTGTCCACACTACAAAGTGTTTTCACTCTTAGAGAGTTAATACCTAAACTCTATCTATCTATTCATCATCTATACAGCTTATCCCTTTTGAGGTTGCATGGGGGGATGGAGCCTATTCCAGACATGTGAGGGGCAGAATACTCCCTGATCCAGTCACCAGCCAATCACAGGGCCACATAGAGAGAAAGACAGCCATTCACATTCACAATTACACCTCAGGCCAATGTGGGGTCACCAATCAATCTAGCAGCAGGTTTTTGATCTGTAAGCGGAAGCCCATAGAAAGCCTACACATGCACAGAAAGCCCTTGCAAGCTCCACACAAAGGGCCTGACCAGTAAGGGAATTGAACCGGCAACCTTAGCACTGTTAGGCATATACACTACCTGCTAATCAAGTGTAATTGTTGAGTCTTTTGGGACTTAAAGTTAACACGTATTCTTTTTTTTCATGTCTTTTAATTGGGATTTTATAGGCCAAAGATTTGGACACACCTTCTCGTTCAATGTGTTTTCTGTATTTTCATCACTGATTACATTGTAGATTCTCACTGAAGTAATGATGGCCACTCGTTTCTCTTAACTTAGCTGATTGGTTCTTATCATAATATTAATTCTAACAGTTGTCTAATAGGGCTGTGCATCAGCCTGACTACTGCACAGCGCAACTGATGGTCCCAACCCCATTTATAAGGCAAGAAATTCCATTAATTGACCCTGGCAAGGCACACCTGAGAAGTGAAAACCATTTCAGGTGACTACCTCGTGAAACTCACAAAGAGAATGCCAAGAGTGTGCAAATCAGTAAACAGAGCAAAGGGTGGATACTTTGAAGAAACTAGAATATAAAACATGTTTTCATTTATTTCACACTTTTTGGTTAAGTACATAATTCCACACATGTTCATTCATAGTTTTGATACCTTCAATGAGAATCTACAATATAGATAGTGATGAAAATAAAGAAAACACATTGAATGTGAAGGTGTTTCCAAACTTTTGGCCTGTACTGTATACGTACATTTATTAAAGAACAGAACAGACAGAAGTAAATGAACAGATGAGAAAGAGCAAAGAATAAAGAAAACTAACACAATAAAGATAAAAAGGACAGAGCAGGTTGACTGATAATCCCCCCATGAAGACCTTGGTAATAATTCAAAATCTATGCTGTGCATGTTAGGAGGCAGATTGTTCAGTTGTGTTTGCATTTCCAAGGTATAGTGAAAGGGATTGCCAAGTTTTATTAAAATGTTGCCTCTTAAATTTGTTTTTTCTTATTCTTTCCAGATGAAGTGTGTTAGTTATACCCTCTAACCACTTCTCAGATGTCAGTGCATTTACACTCTTCCATAGTGTGAGAATCTGTTGAATCTGTAGACCATATGAGATAAAACATTGCTGTGCTTTGGTTCATTTCTTGAAATTTTCAGATACCCCAAGAATAATGAGTGGAAGTTCTGGCTCGATCATTAATCCCCATGACCTCAGACATTATATTAAAATATCAGTCCAGAAAGAGTACATTTTTGGGCACAGTGCAAAACTATGCAGATGAGTTGCAGCAGAGATTTAGTATTTGTCACACATAGGTGGTAGTTCAAGACAGATATTGTATTATTTTTTCCTTTGAGAAGTGGAGCATATGTATGATTTTAAATTGATCAATACTTCTGTGTAGTGTTAGGAATGCTCTCTCTCAGAGTATATTTAAAATACTTTTGTGTAAACTCTATACTATTACTGTACTGTGTGAACATATGCTGTGACCATTGAGCGCTCAGCAGTGTTTTTACATGCTGAGCCAATCACTAGAACGTTATAGAGGTGATATAAAAACAAATAGATTGAATAAAGCTGATACAACATGGACAAATTGCTCCATTGGAGACTTGGACATGGACTGTGGTCTTTAGCCTGATCTAACTGAGGAGTTTGTAGTAAAATTTCAGTAAAGTGAGAGAAGTACATGAAGTATTAGCAGGCATTTAGTTCAGTATCATCATAGATAATGTGGTAATTGAGTCATGTCAGGAAATCTTTGTCACAGACTCTCCAGGAAGATCATCTTATCGATGTATGTCAGCCCTGATTAGCAGAGAGAGAAATTCCCCTGTGGAGTCCAGACAGCAGTGGTGATGACTCATGACTGCAGCTAGGACACAGTGATTGAATAAAAAACCTGATAAGACTAATGACTCTGCAGAGACTTGGTTATATATGAATGTCAAAGAGCAATTATGATCATGGAACAGTTACCTTGACAGAAGTGAAAATGTTGTGGAAGAATAGTTGTTTGTCTCAATCTGGTGTTTTGAAGTAAGTGTAAGTGTGTTTGTCCGTCTAAATTGTAATGGACTACATTTCTGAAGGTAAATCTAAAGCACCCAGATAATTTAGTTGGACATTCATTTTTCTTGCATGTTAGCACCTCAATCAGACCCAAACTGGGAAAGTCATTCTGCACATGCTTTCTGCACATGCTCCATGTCCCCCACACAGTTTTGATCCAGAGACAACAAGCATAAATGTGCTGCAGAGCAAGAGATGCATCTAAGTTTTCACTATACTGAAAACAAGTATAGTGTGGGCGATATTTTTGCTAATTTTATGAGCAAGAGTAACCACAGAAAGGTCAACCTATGTAGTGGGAGATGGACATATTCCTCAGTAAATCAAATCAAGGACGAGGACAAAACTCTAATTATGTAAGAATAGCCAAAGCCCTGCCTAAGTGTGCATGTAAATGAACTGACTCATCCACCCTGCAGGGATCATTTGCAGTAGCTCCTTTCTTCGTGTTTTTACACAAAGCGCCACAACAAAGCTTCATCATCACACACAGTGTAATCCCAATATAAACCAGAAAGCAGCACAAAGCTCTGCCAAGGTAGCTCACATATTGCTGTTATATCTATAAGCAACAGTTTCATGATAAAGTTAACTTCACTGTATGATTTTTTGACCCTGAAAACCCACACCTACCACTCAAAATAATGTTGATATCGTAATTAGTAAGACAGTTTTTGAGCAAAAATGATTGTTCTCTAATGGCGGTTATCCTTGGTGGATGTTAAAAAGGCAGAGACACTTGCAGTGGTGTTTGTGTGCCCACTCTTACTATATCTCACCTCCGAGGAGCCAATCTTACAGCAGTTTTATTCAAAATTAGCATTTTTATGCCGAACAAGACATCACTGATCTTTTGTAAAAATATTAGAATTGCTAGTTTTGGGAAATTAAAAAAAACAATTCTACTGAATGAATAATAAGAAATTATTTTCTTGCACTTTAGTTTGGTTAAAATGTAATTTAATCAATTCATCAACATGAAAGGTGACCAATAGCACTGTTGTATGAATAAAAGGGTCCAAAGTAGTGTGGGGAGATGCCACCATGGGGAGATTGCGCCAGACAGCAGTGATATTCTAATGGCAGGGTTGGGTTTCCCGCTGTGGAGTTTAGAAGAGCTGCACAACGGGTGCAGACTGTGGCTGTCACATTAGGGCACCTGAAGCACTGGACTCTGATTTTCAAATACGGGGGAGTCAACTTCCTGAGTAATTTCCCTGCAGGGAAATCAGCTCTATCTGTGCATATGGCTTGTTCACTCAAACAGTACAACTAACAGTATAAACCCTCTTTAATAGCACTTTCTGAGCCCTCATGTGCATCACGCTGCATGTCTTGGGATTTGTTCTAATTAGATGTTGCATGGCAGACACTGCTGTGCTGTTTCGACTGTGCAGCAGCCAAAGCACCAATTTAGAGGATTTTGAAGTCTAGTATTTACCAGTTCATATTTGTATTTTCTGGCTTACAGGTGAATATTTTGGTATTACTGGACAGCAGGGGAAGTGTTGCACACAAGCACCATCAACACTACCACCACAGGGTGCTAGCTGTTTCCTTTTCCAAACCCCTCATTGTGATTTTCAAAATGTTTCATGTACATGTTAGCCTACCACACGGACACATCCGGCCTGCTGGCTCTCTGACAGATGCCTCTGTTTCCCATCCTCTAAACTGCAGAGGTCTGGCCAAGCAGTTCTGTCTAACATGTGCCTGATATGGTCTCCATGCCTCACTGAGCCACAGGTCTTTCATGTGCCAAACGGGGAGCAGGCAGAGACATGAAGGCCCATTAAGAGTGGCCTGCTTCAGCTCTCTGCGGGCAGAAGCCACTTGAGAGGCTTGTGTGAGTAAAACATGGAAACAAGGGAGGGAAAGTAGCTGCCAGGGGGGGCCCAAGGACCAGAGACAGCCATGGTGCTTACTGAGAAGCTGCAGCTGTGGATGGAGAAGTGACTGATGCTTTGTCATTGAACAAACCTGCAACGTGTTTGTCTGCTTGTGGAAATCGTTTCATGTTGAATTAGGCTGTTTCATATTCATGCTTAATGCTAGTCTGAAGGTAGTTCATAGTCCACCTCCCATCCCTCTTGCCTCTTCCTGTGTTTCTGTAATATCTCTGTGTGAGTGGATGCCTCAGTCCATCCATCATTTCCCACCAACCATCTGCCAGCAGCTCCGGCTGGGTCAGAGGGGATGTGTCACCACATGTCACCCTCAGCAGCAGAGCAGCAGAGAGCCGCTGACTCCTTATTGATGAGACTCCACACAGTCAGACAGCAGAAGGTCACAGAGACAAGGGTATTTGTCCTGGAAGTGGATTTAGAAGAAATCCACTACACTTCACACGAAAGGGTTGATGTAACAGTCAATGGGGTATCACTAACGACCCTGCAATATAATTTTATCACATGATTTGATTTTGTTGCCTTAATATTTTACAATATGCTGAGTATTTTGATTATCAACAATGCAATACATTGTGATTTATGACCTTTTCTTCACAAGAAAATAAAGGACTAAATTCTTTTATATCTCAGCATTTTCATCATGAAACTTCAGTTAGTTTTACCTTTTTTAATGCAACTTGTCTGTCGTGCTCAGGCTCTCTTCCACTTTTAGCTTCACTGCTCTGCAGAGCTTCGGTGCTGTTGTGTCAATGAAATAATGCAGAGATAGAGTCACATACCTGGTCTCCAGCATGCATATGATTAGAGCCCTTATTTCCCACAAAAAGGTTAGGTCTTGAGTCTAAGCACTCAGCAGTAGAGCTTTATTGATGATACTCCACACAGTCAGACATCAGAAGGTCACAAAAAAAAAGGGTATTCGTCCTGGAAGTGGATTTAGGAGATGTCTTCAGCACTTTTTTGTTTTACAATATGCTGAGCATTTTGATACTCAACTATGCAATTTATTATAATTTATGGCCTTCTTTGGACTGCAGTTACATCCAGCAAGAAAATAAATTATTGAATTCCATTGTATCTCAGCATTTTATTTAGAAAATGTAGTTATTTGGTAGTCTACCATTGGTCATTTAATTAAGATACTTGATGTAAAGGTTTCACTCTGGTTCTTCTTGAAGGCTTGGCTGCACCTGCCACCATAGGGCATCAGATGTTACTCACAAAGAAAATAACTTTAGGAATTGTCCTTAGATGTTCAAATACCGTCATCCTCACCTGCCTGAGTGCACTTCTGTTTATTTATAGATAGGATATACAGTATACTAGACAGGTAAGGCACTTTGTCACTTATCCTAAAGTCATGGTTTCATACCTCACTGTTGAAGCAGTCAAGTATTTATTGAAGTTGAAGTGCTCCAAGAGCACAAACCTCCACCAGGTCACTTCCATCATTGTTGAGCATGTTATGGGCAGATGTGGAAAAACTGCCTTATCTTGCACTGTGAAGAAATACTTGAGAAAAGCCTTCAGATCTACATCCAGATTTTGATCACCGCCTAAATGGTATCATCTCTTTCTGGTACCATGACCAACATTTGTGAAAAAGTCATCAAAATCCCCAAAGAATCCCCTTGTCAAGTAAGCAGCAAAAATGTGGAAACCTGCCCCATCTTGAAATCAGTCAATAAATCAACCAATCAACTGATTTTTATATAGCCCCAATTCATAACATTTGTTGATTCAATGTTAACAAATCCTTTGAAAAAATCCTGGAGCCACATTGAGATTTGACTCACCACCAACATCTAACCACTTCCTATCTGTGCCATGGCCAACATTCCTGAAAACTTAATCCATATCTGTTTGTTTGTGTTTGAGTTATCCTGTTAACAGTCTAACAAACTAACAAAGCACTGACAAAAGCATTGCCTCCCTAGCAGAGATAATGAAAACATACATTTCTTGTCATAAGTACATTTGTTTATTTATTTGGTTCTGAATCAGGGCATGTACAAGTGCTGCTTCAAATGGTTAAAGACTTTTGGCGAATTAAATTTAAATGGAATTGTTCATGTTCTGCCCCCTAAAATCTAGTGATCAACTACATGACAAAAAAAACATTAGACAGCCCAACATAAGAACACAGGAGTCAGAGAATTTAAGTAATGCTTCAAAGTCACACAGATTATTAGTGCCTATCTGTTCGACTAAAAACATGAACTTCTTTATGACTTGAGCCAAATGAATGTCTCTAAAGCAGTAGGTCATAAAAAAATCATAAATCAGCTCCCCATCCCTTCTGATCATCACCCAGACGCAGCATATCAGCAGGATTTTGATTGTTTCTGAACAAAAGCTCAGTTCTCTTTTTGTGTTGCTCGTCCGTCTCTCTCAATAACAGAGTGAAGCACTGAGTCAGGATTTCTGACTCAGAGTAAATAACACCCAGAGAGGGAGTCATAGGGAGGTTAAAACAGTGTCAGGGTGTCTGACGAGAGAGAGAGAGAGAGATAAGAGAGAAGTGGAACATATGAAGAGGAGTGAAGCGTGCTGCTCCTGTGCAGAGCTGCTAACAGAGATGTGTAGACAGACAGGACAGTCGTCAAACAGCGTGGCTATATTTACATGCGTCTGCTCGGCCGTGTAGCAGCGCGTGGTGACTTTTGGTCCACTGGATGACCTGTGGTTAGTAGCTGGGGTAGTTGTAGTGAAAGGTCCACATGGCGGATCATGGAGGCCTCAGGGTACCGACGAGAACCTACAGCCGCTTCTCCTGTACCAACTTCAAACTGGTAAGAAACCAAACTGAGAATGACGGACTTTACTTTATGATTTTTAAGTTTTAAGGCATCTGGAGTTCAAAAAGTGTACGTTTGATTGGGCATTTTGAACCAGAATTGATTTCATTTTCAACATTTCAGAATTGGTATTTATTGCCTGGTACAGTTTTACAAACAAGGAATTTGACTTGGTAAATTAGTGCAAAAAAATCAACATATTCTTGGAATAAAACAGTCTGGAGGAATAAATTAAAGTATATAAATAGGTCAAAGTTGTGCAATTTTGACTTAGGTATGAATCAAAATTATACAAAATACACAATAGATACAAAAAGAACCAAAACACAACCCAACAAAAGGTCTGATAAAGGAGCTGTACAGATAAGCACAGACCTTTCAACAGTATAACTATAGATATCAACATAGGTATGTATATTTTAGAATATTAGAGACTTAAGTGGGCAAGATCTCAAAGGAAATCTCTCAAACTGGAGACAAAATGTTTGTTTCTACCTCAGAGGGAACGTGGTAGTTATGTAGCAAAGACACCTAAGAGGAAGGGTCGGCTGGAAATAGAAGCGTCAGGAGTAAAACTAGATCCCCAGAAGCTGCCAGAAATTATTTTAGAAGCCCCCAGACTGAGGCAGGTAGCACACACGTTCCTCAGCTCTCAAATGAATGAAAGCTTACCGAGGGGATCTATGCTCTACCTCAGAAGCCCCTGGATGTCCTAACATGGTCACTGGAGGAGATCTTCCTCTAAGCCAGCTGTTCTTCTTATTTGATGTCAGATTTTCTTTGAAAATGTAGGGAAAGTTGTAGTGTTAACAGAGCATGTCTTTTGTGGACTCAGCCCTCGATCCAGCACCATTACCTGAAACATAACGTGAGCAGTTAAAGTCCCTTCAAAGCTTCTCGTGAGAGATAACGACCCGGCAGCTCAGGTCCTGCTGTGCTCTCTTTATAGTTCCTGCTCCTGTCGGTAGATTAGTCCATAATGGCGTGATAAGTGCAGCCTTTTTAAAGTTACGCACCAAAGCGTGACAGTAATAAGGCTAATAGTCCTCAAGTTTTCAGCATTATTGTTTCTGGAAAGAACTTCAGCTTCTTCGTGTGTGCTTTGTGGACAGACCTGAGGAGTTGTGTGTTATTTTTGTCATGTGTGCAAATGTGGAATATGTAGCAGCCAGTTTTCATGCTTGGACTTCTACAGGCAAACTAAATGGAGCTCAACAGGTTGGACTTTAATCACTGGACTTTAAATAATGGAATTAAATCGAGCCTCCCAATGTATTTCATATGAAAAAATAGATTTAATATCCATCCATCATCTATACAGCCTATCCCAGCTGAAATTGGGCGAGAGGCGGGATACACCCTGTACTGGTCACCAGTCAATCACAGGGCCGTATAGAGAGACAGACAACCATTCACTTTGGTTAGACCAGAATGAGTCAAACTCATTCTGAAGGGCAATTTGGAGTCACCAATTAATCTAACGGTCATATTTTTGTTCTGTGGGGGAAAGCCAGAGTGCCTGGAGGGAACAGGAAGAACATGCAAAGTTCACACAGAAAGACCCTGCCTGGCCCAGGGATCAAACCAGCAACCTTCTTGTTTTAGGCACATGCACTATCAGCTGCACCAACGAGCCACCCACATATTTACCTCCGCCTTCCGTCAAAATCACAATATGGCTGAGGACTGTGGCGCTGGCAGAGGTCTGTGCTCTCCGAGTGCTTTTCTAGTTAATATCCTTTTTTTAGTACCTGCTTTCCTTTACTATGAAAAAATGCTGTTTTAACCAGTGCAAACTGTAGCTCAGCACTGCCTCGCTAAAATAAGCAGGGACGTACCTGAAAAAGACTTTGATGACAGCATGTGCTACTCATAAATTTGTGTTTACCTTTTAGTATGTGCAAGTTACCCATGCCATGGGCACTAACACACCCCGAAACCTTCATAGATGCTGGGTTTTTAACTTTGTTTTATAACAGTCTTGGTCCTTTTCCTCTTTAGCTGACATAGAGGCCATGATTTACAAAAACAGCCTGAAATGTGGACTCAGACCACAGCAGACTTTTCCTCATTGTGTCTGTCCATCTCAGACGAGCTCAGGCCCTGAGACCGGTGGCGTTGTTGATGTGACTTTGCATTGTAGAGTTTTTACTTGACCTTGTAGATGTAGAGACAAACTGTTAACTGATAATGGATTTCTAATGTGCCTGCATCCGTGGCAGAATAATCTTGTTTTCTAACGCAGTGCCTGTAAATGATGGGATCTCTTAATTCCTTCGAATTGTAAATGGAAAAACGTTGTTCTTAAACTTTTGGACTGTGCTCACACAGTTGTTCACAAAGTGGTGAACCTCACCCCCTCCATGCTTGTGAACGACTGAGTCTTTTGAGGATGCTCCTTTTTTACCCAACTATGACACCTGTTTCCAATTAACCTGCTCACCTGTTCAAACAGATGATTTTTGAGCATTCCTCAGTTTCACCAGTCTTTTGTTGTCCCTGTCCCAGCTTTTTTGGAATATTTTGCAGGCATCAGGCTCAAAATAAGTGAATATTTGCAAAACAGCTACAGAGTGTATCAGTTTAAACAGTAAATAAATTGACTCTGTGGGTAATTTAATTAATACAAGTCAAAATCATTGTATTCTTTTTTTATTAATGTTAGTTTTACACAGTGATCCAACCTAATTGGAATGGGGTTTGTGGTCAGAAATTGCTCTGATAAAGTATTTAGTGAAGTTTGACATATTTTATTAAAGATCTGGCCAAAGCTGTGAAGTTTCCCACTGTTTCCCTTTTTTTTTAGAATATTTTGCAGGCATCAAGCTCAAAATGAGTGAATAAATGCAAAGCAGCTATAGAGTGTATCAGTTTGAAGAGTAAGTATCTTGACTCTGTAGTTAACTTAAACATATGTCAAAAGCATTTGCAAATCACTGTATTCTTGTGAAGTTTCCCACGACCGTAAGAATTGAACTCTTTGTTCCCATAGCTTTGAATGCTTCACCAACCGTATTGATGCAAGTTCATGAGAAGATTATGTGTTCGAGCAAGCCAGGAGTCCACTTAACAAATCAGTGTCAGTTCAAACATCAACAAAGATGAAAGAGTGAAGTAACGTGAACACAAACTCACACATGACCACAGAAAGTACAAAGCCCATCTGCTTCCTGCTCTGTAATCATCCCCCGTCATCGTCTGTCGTGACTTCTGCTAACTTCCTCTCTGCACCTGCAGCTGAGACGTCGGCCCACAACATCAAAACTCACTCTTCACTCTCCCCTCTCTTTAGAAAGTCCCCTCTAAGTGAAGGGCACTCTCTCTGTGTGAAGCCCTGGCTGCCCTTGCTCGGGCTGACCCCGAGCCGCGGGGGTGTCCTGTGTGCGTCAGTCCTTTCTGTAGGCACCACACAGCAGCCTGTGACTCAGCACGCAGGAGGCAGCGGGGATGCTGGATGTGAGGCCGATTTTTGTTTTTGAGAGGGAGAAGGAGACAGCTGTTTGAAAGAGCGACTCATCGCACATCGTCACAGGCTTTCAAGACACTCTGTCACTTTTGAAGGCTGTAATTTGGCTTCATTCTGAGAGCGTGCACGTTGGCACAGGCTGTTATGCAGTGATGTTATGCATTGGAGTGAGCAGAATCAAGGTTGTGTCTTTATGACCTATCATGTTTGATTGGTTCTCTATATGCCGATTTACATAGACCTACATTAGACTGTGCCACCGTAGGGGTGTCTTTTATTCATGTTCATGTTCATGTTCTGTTGGCACATACTTCCTATCTCCAAAACTGCTGCTTTCCAGGAAATGAAAAAAACCTTCAGTCCTGAATAAATGTTGTGTTATTGTGATACTAACTTGTTTTTTTTCCCTCCATATGTTGATTGTTGAAAGCTTATAGAACCAACTTATAAACACAGAAGGAAACCAATAGCCCTGTTTTTGAAAAAAATATGAAAATCCTAAAAAGTGACAACGGTTTTGCTTGAAAGCAGCATGTTATTAAAACCAGATCAACAACAGATGATATAAACAAACATAAAGATCAGTATTTACATTGAGTGTATTAAATTTTCCTGAGAATAACAACTTGTTAAAGTTAACACACAATTAACTCCGTGAATCTAATAATAGACCATGAAAAATGCAGTTTTACAAATATAGTGAAATGAAGCATAATTATTTATGAATATTAAAGGTCAAGAAGATAAACACTAAGGCATAGAAAGTACAAAGCCCATCTGCTTCCTGCTCTGTATTTGTCCTCCTCCATTGTCTGTCGTGACTTCTGATAATTTCTTCTCTTCTCATGCAGCTGAGATGTCAGTCAACATGTCAAAGGTTCTTTATAATTAAAAAAAATCATATTTATATTTCTATTATGATTATTACACCAGTTTGTAGACTATGTTCAACCAAAATAATATTTTTATTGTCAAAATATGTTATCCATGGCATCTCCAATTTAGTGTTTCTTGACGAAGCGCTGCAGCACTCGGCCGTATAGCTTGGATGAAAAGCTGACGGCTGAGCGCGCACATTTGATGTGGAGGACGACCGACTAAGCTGTATTTCGCAGAATGCACAGCCTGGTCTTTCATTTTTAACTTTATCATCTATGGTGTAGAACCAAAACTACTCCCACACAGCCCTCCTCAGATGATTTGGAGCTGTTAATGTCTGCTTGGAGTGGAAACTCCTTGTTTACGGGAGTCAAGAGAGCAGCGGATGTGTCTGTCTGACGGTCAAGCTGCGCTCACAGCGCCCTCTGTTGGACGGAATGGTCCACTGCTCCAGGCGCCCTGATCTGCCGCCACACTCAATATTTTACATTTGAATATTAATTTACAATTCGGTTACGGATATTTAACCCCATATTCGATCGGAAATTCGATAAATTATATTATATGAGACTACAACACTACAACACTCAATTCCCGACCCTTAAAAGTAGGCCAATCCAAAAGATCAGGAATTAAGTATTTTATATCTTTAGTTATTTCTGCAAAGTAGAACTAAACTCAATCAATTGATTGGCTTGAAAAACAAATCAGATCAAAACTGAAAAAACAAAGAAGTCAAAACAAAGTACAAACAGAAACTGGTTTGATTTTAACAAAATTTGTCCAAGGAAAGTATTTTTTTGTTTGACAACCTGTTTTGTAAGTTTGCTGGGCCTTTATCTGTAAACATCATGCATTATATGTACTTTTTCTTGAAGTTTAAAACAAAAACAATATAAACTTTGTACCTAACTTAATGCCTTATATCAAGCTTTTCATGGTCAGTTGTTAAACCCAGCGTGACGACATCCAGAACCAGGATCTCAATAGACGTCTCAGTTCAGGGATGACATTTTCCATACGTCCCTGACAGTGTGAATGAGTCAGTGTCATGTTGCTTTTGGGGAATGTCCCAGACACTGGTGCTAATTTACAGCTCCAAAAAAAGACCCTGAATCCCACCAGGAGAGTGTGGGGATTAGAGGGAGTTTTCTGTGATGAGGGGATTTTCCCTCTTTGATAAGAGTGTGTGCTACAACCAGCTCATCAGACTTGTTGATGTGGGTCAGCCTCTGTTGATGGATGGATGCTGCTGGACTGGATACTCACAGCAGGACTGGACTTGGATGCCATGATGCTGGACCCTGACTTCACCATGGCCATGGTTATTTTTTATGCTCTGCTCAGCACGATAGCATTGCTGGAATTGTTTTCAGTGTGTGCTGTTCATAACCTGACACACCAGGTGTTTGGGGAGGGCTGAACCTTTCAGAAGCTTATCCGGCAGGTGATTGGACAATTCTTCCGTAAATCAACATTTATTACGGGCCAATCAGACAATCCAGAAGGCGGGCACTACTGTGTTACAAAAGGTGAGACACTTTGTAGAACAAACCCAGCAAAACAAGAAAGTGGAGTGAAAATTTTCTTACAGTGAACAAGATTTTAGTGTTGTTGAAACAAAATAATAAAACTGCGACTGAAGCAGTTAGCATCTATGCTAATCTCTTTGCGTCACTTCCTGCCATTTTTTCGCTCATAGTCCGCACCTCTGGATTGAAGCTTGGCACAATGGATCAGTCTGATTACAGACACTGAATCAGGCTGATCCAGCTGCTGTTTAGGCCTTTGGTTGTTAATCAGTAGAACTGTCCTGACCTATGACTACTGTCACACTGCAGGTCTAATCCTTAATTATATATTATTTTTTTGTTGTTGTTGAAATATGATTTCAAACTTCAGATATGGATCCAATTTAGAACCACGTATTTAGTGTCCTGAGTCTGACTTTTTTATATTGTCATAAAAACATCAGATGTGTGTAGAAAAAGTCTAATTTGGGCTACTTTGGCCTGCAGTATAAACATAGCCTGTGGGACGTTGCTGATGGATGTGGAGTATGACTCATGGATGGTGAAACAGTCCATCTGAGTGTCAGGTTACTACTCTAAAGACACAGAATGATTGCTAAATGTTGCCCTTATGATTGGCTTAACCAAATATGGTTTATATTTAGCATGATGCATATTAGAGATCAAAATCATTTGATATTAACTGCTGCAAACCTCTGTGATAAATGTCGGTCTACTTCCTTTTTCCTTTATTTCTGTGAGGTAATAATGTCAAGCACTTGGCTTGTAAATACCCTCTCATCCATTCACTGAATTATATTTATGATGTAACGATGATATCAGTTCAAGCTCAGGAAGTTTTGATTAAATCCCCTGCTCAGTGTGCAGGCTGGTTTCTTTTATGTTGGAGCAGGCTGCAGTCAGTGGTACCTCATTTCTGTCTGATGGACACTGAGTCATTACAGTCACGACTCCTCTTCACTAAACATGCAGCTTATTAAAAAGACCCTCAGATCCGATGGCTGTTTCCCATCACCCCCCACCTCTCCAATTCTCTGTCTGTGATGTTTAAAGTAATTTCAGATCAGAGGAGATACAAGACTGAAAACACACATGATCCAATTTAATGGATTCGTGATGTTTTTTTTAAAGCTTCGTTATTAGCTACGTCATTGGGGTTGGCCATTTGTTTGTCTGTCTGTCTGTTAGCAAGATAACTCAAAAAGTTTTTCAGCGGTGGTAGGTCACGGCACATGGAAGTCTTGGTGCAAATTTCGTGTTACTCTGATGAACGATGCAGGTCCAAGAAGTTTTTAAAGGATTTTTCAATGTTGGAAGTTAGGGTAGTTTTTCAATATTTTCGCAGGTAACTCAAAAAGCCCTCAATGGACTTGTAATTTTCAAGGCTTTTAGGTCATGGTCCACAGAAGATGTGGTTCAATTTTGGTGGTGATTTGAAGACGGATGCAGTTCTAGGAAGTTTCAAAACAATTTTCCAATATTGTGTGTAAGGGCAGGTTTTTAACATTTTCTCAAGTAACTCAAAAAGCTCTTAATGGACTTTCATGAAAATTTCAGGGGTTGTAGGTCTCGGCACACAGAAGGTGTAGTGCAAATTTTGTGGTGATCTGAGCACAGATTCAGATCCAAGAAGTTTCTTAACAATTTTTATTATGAGGTAGGGTAGTTTTTTGCTATTTCTCAAGCCATTCAAAAAGCTCTCTATGGACTTCCATGAAACTTTCAGGACTTTTAGGCCATAGCACACAGAAGACATGGTTCAGTTTTGGTGGTAATTTGAAGATGGATGCTGATCCAGGAAGTTTCCAAATGGTTTTTCTATATTGTGAGAAAAGGAAGTTTTTCAGCAATTTCTCAAGTACCTCAAAAAGCTGTAAATGGACTTTCATGATTATTTTTTTTAATGTATTTTTTGGGCATTTTGTGGCTTTATTGATAGGAGAGAGAGTGGATAGGCTCGTGAAAGGGGGGTGAGAGAGCAGGGGAAGACCCTCTGCAAACTGGTCACAGGCGGGATTCGAAGCTGGACCGGCAGAAGCAAGTACATGGGGTGCCTGGTTGCTAACCACTCCGGTAAACCAGCACCCCACTTTCATGAAATTTTGAGGAGTTGTAGGTCATGGCACACAGAAGATGTGGTTCGATTGTGGAGGTGATTTAAATATGGGTGTAGATCCAGGAAGTTTCAAAACAATTTGTATTATGAGATTTTTTGAGAATTTCTCAAGTAGCTTAAAAAGCTTTCAATTGACTTTCATTAAATTTTGAGGAATTGTGGGCCATGGCCCATTGAAGACATGATGCAGATTTGGTGTTGATCTAAAGAAAGATGCAGATCCAGGAAGTTTCCAAATGATTTTTCAATATTGTGAGTTATGGCAGTTTTTCAACATTTTATCAAGTAACTCAAAAAGCTCTAAATGGACATTCATGAAATTTTGAAGAGTTGTAGGTTGTGGCACACGGAAGATAAAGTTGAGTTTTCATGTTAATCTGAAGATGAATGCAGATCCAGGAAGATTCTAAATAACTTTTTGATATTGTGTAATAGGACTGTCTCACCTTTCCTCCTCATTCTGATGCTCTGTTTGAACATCAACAGGCTGTCTTGACCATATCTAGGTACTTTCATATCTTTAGTAGCTGCCATATGATTGGCTGATTCTCATTAGCAACCTTTTGAAGTAGGGAGTGTAATTTTGGTTTGAAAGGGGCATCTTGAGCCAGTGGTTTGCATTTTTCTGTTCATGAGGGGACCTCCATATAACCTCATGTTGAACCTTGAGTATATTTTCACACTGTACTTATCTGGGACCTTGAACCCCTGAGGCCTTGAATCATTCCCGCTGTAGCCCACCAATAATATCAAGCTTTGTCATAATGTTGTTTAGCTAGTCGGGAGACATCAGAGATCCAAGCGTTCCCTAAAAGCTTTATTTCCAGGACTTTAGAGTAACCTGTTGTGACTTGCCCTCTTCTCTCCCCAACTCCCTCCAGGCACCGTGACCCCCTCTGTGGTTCCCAGCTCTCTGACTGACAGCTACCCATTTCACCTCTGTTAAAATTACACTCAATTTACCTGCCCAAAAACAACTTCAAAGAAAGCCCGCACACACAAAAAGCTCCTTACGGCTGCACTTCCTCTTCTCCATGACCGCCTGAGTGTGTGAATGAAAAGATGGAGCCTAATCCTGCTCCTCCGAGGCTTTTCTAGCTGCGGGTGTCACTCAAGAGACTTTTATAACGCTGCGTTTGTGTTGGGGTATGCAGCCCATGTGGTTTTAACATCGCTCAAGGCTCTTTGTGTTTAATGTGTGGTCGTGTACTCTCTTAAACCTTCTGCATTTGAGCTTATGTGTGAAAATCTGTGTGTGCACATGAGTGTGTGTGTGCCTTTGAAGATCTCACACCTGTTGTAAGCTGCCATGAGAGAGCAGTGATTCATCCGATGAGTAGCGTGGTGGAAAAGCTCCAGGTCTGTTTACTATGCAAACACAAAAAAACGAGGGTCAACAGCGTGTCACACTCCTCATCGAGCATGCTGCTTGTTTGTGTTTGTGATAAGGTTTGACCGCAACAATGCTGTGCACTGATTTGGTAATGATAAACACGCTTGAATTTCACTGCATTCATAGAAAAGATTAAGAGTTCCTACAGGATAAGGCTAGGTTTCACATAAACAATATATAATAGAAACCTAAGAACTGAAGGTCACCATGAATTTTGTGCTTCCATGCAAGAATGATCAACTTTCTTTGGGGTTGTAG